>WKLE02000846.1:0-27134 GCA_014885115.2 Asterionellopsis glacialis | reverse complement strand
ACCGATATAGGTGAAGGATAGCGCTTACCAGTAGCGCGAGGGAAAGACAGACTCTTAACGCGCTGAGCGCGTGAGACAGGAAGGCACTTCCTGGGGAAAGCTTAACTGCCAAGAATCGACTCCTACCTGGTACAGTAACTGGTAGTTTCGCAGCATTGGCAGTACCAGCAGGTAGTCCTCTAGTCCTACCATTGAGCACATTAGTTAGTAGCACCAGGTAAGTGGTATTGCCGTGACTACCTTACATGGTATGGGACGAAGGAAAACCAATCTTGCATCTTTGAAATAATGGTCATAATTACATAAGAAATTATTATAATAATTGCACTAGCAAGAGGACAAGATTTGTAGAATAATTATTATGAGAGGCAGAGTGCAGGTTGATAATATTATTATTATGCTGCGAGCCACCTGCGGTTATTGGAGCAAGGGCCAAAGTTTGCATTAATTTTAATATCCGGGTAACTGTCAATAGTGCCACTTCATTCGCGATAGATACTGCCAAGGTACGGTTCAGGCTTTTTAGAGTATCGTAGAAGTAGCTTAGCCGCACACGTGGTCGAGAGTTAAAAACTGATACATTTTTTTTTCATTATAATCCATTACCAGGCACCATGTACCCTGGACTACCACCTGGTACGAGGCAACTTAGCTGGAATCAATGTACTACCTGGTACAATTCTCCGCCCCAACTCTCTACCCGGTACCTGGTACAGTAAAAGAGAAATGTGTGTATGTGAAAAACAAAAAAGTCACAAACTCTCTGTCTTTAGGCGCGGGGGAAGCGAAAAAAGAGTAACTATTGCGAACATTGCACCCGCAGAGAAGCCAGCGATACAAAAGCGAAACGCAAACTGACAAGCCTAGACGCTTAAAAACTTTACTGACGTTTACAAGATACAGAATTTTATATCACTTGCACATACCCTGAATACGGAGACTAGTCTTCGTCGAAACGCCAACTTCATCAAGTGTCTACAGTACTGTTCCTTGGATTTTTCGTACGAATCATAGTTACTCGAACTGCGAAACAAAGCTATCTGTCTTGAATAATGTCGCAATTTTTTGATTTTGCTGTTACCACAATCTTTGCTCGTGAGGTCTTGGAGGGATCCATCATCATTGGCGAGTACAGAACCATCATCATGCGTGGGGAAACTCTGCCGGAGAATGTTACAAAAAAACAGGCTCTAAAAGAAGTCACTGTTGCAGCTCTGGTAGCGTCGGTATTCGCAGTATTGGTCTGTGCTGCTGTTGCTATTCCTTTGGCTGTCCTCTCCCGAGATTTCAATGACAAAACTTCAAAGGTAATAGAGGGTATATCGAAAATTGTTGCTGCAATTTGTATCTTGCAGCTGTCTCTAAAGTTCCCCAAATGGCTTGGAGTCTATAAAAGCAAGAAAAAAAACCATAACCATGAAAAAGATCTCCTCTCCCTTAGATCCATTCGTTTTAATGTTGCTTGGAATATTTGGCGTGAAGTTGCTGAATGCGGTGTTTTCTTGTTACCATTCTTTTTAAGCGGTGAAGGAATCCAAGCTATACCTCTCAGTGCAGTCCTAGGCACCGTTGTTGGTCTTGTTATTGGTGTTGGTCTCTATTACGCCAATAAGAAACTTACGAATAAGCTATGGCTTGCCATTTTCACGGCCCTTCTTCTCGTATGCATGTCTGCAGGTCTTTTCACGGGTGGTTGTCACAATCTGGAAAAGGTATTTGGAAAGACCCCTACTGTCTGGACACTCAATGGCGACTTTTGGAGTATTGACCGTCTACCAATGACAATTTTCAAACCCTTTGGCTATTCCGATAGTCGAACTGTTTTGCAGATTGTCTGCTTTTGGAGCTGGCTATTGTTAGCAGGCTTACTGCACTTTCGAAAATATTTGATGTCTTTGGAAAGCAAGGACGAAGCTGAAATTAAACAATCGGGCTGGGAAATGTCAGAACACGATAGCCAGAACTCCAACCCAACAGCTAGTACTGACGCTTCTAGTGGTGTTCCACCGAAGGAAAGTGTGCTACAGGAGGACGTTAGCGGAGCTGACGATACCGAAACAGAAAAAGGCACCTTAGAAGACAATCAAGTCGGCGACTTTAATAATGTATTATAAATCAGAAATGCCAGAGGAGACATTTATAGACAAGGATTTTCAAAAGCAGCCCTGAATGCAAGTGTAAACATGTGGCCCTGTCTCTGGAATGGCGATAAGGATGTTTGTACATCATCGCAGTACTCATCAAAATGTCTAAAGGCTTTGTGCTGGGCTAGCGAAAGTCGTTAACGTCGTAACAAATTATATATCGCTTTCGTTGGCATGAACTACTTGAAATACGGAAGTGTTAGTATTATTCGTCATAAAAAAATTTAGAAGCATATATAGTTAAATTTTTACACCACTGTATCATTTAATTCATGCTTAACCCCTGGTTTAGCGTTACTCAGCGAACGTTCTTGAAGTTTGAATTACAATCGTCTCCCACTTATCCGCTCACTGTGCTGGACCAGTTTTCTTCTCTTTCTTGATCACTGGTGCTGCACCATTCACTATCCGAGTAGAGCGAGAAGCGCTAGGGTCGACAGGTCGGCCCTTTGGGAGCAGCAATCGCAATGGTGTGAAAAACCATATAATACGGAAGGGTAGTAGAATGATGAACTTTACAGTTCTAATGACTCGAACTCGGAAGATAAAAGCCACACAAAAAAGAGAGAACCACAAAAACGACGCCACAGAGTCCTCAGGCATTGAACAGGCTTTCTTCATCTCTCGAACAACAACGTCAGGAACAAGTCGATCGTGCTCCTTTTTCAATGTTTTCAATTTGCCAATTATGGGTGGACAAGCAGCCTCAAACTCCTTGGCAATCTTTACATGGGTCTTTTTCATTTCCTGCGATACCGTTGCACGTGCATTTTGAACATTAGATTGAAGAACAGGTACCCATGGCCATACATGTTTCTCCATGGCAGGTTTGACAGCGGTCTCATAATGAGGAAGAATGTGCTTGTCAACAGTCTCCTTCAAGTGCAAATTATACAGCTCACGGGACTTTTTCAAATGAGGCTCTGCCACAACAAATGCTTTCTCCGATGCCTGTCGAGCCAAAACTCTAGCTTGTTTTTGGGCAACATCTGCCTTTTCAGTCGCTGCCTTTGCCGCAACCTGTGCTATTTTGTAGGTATCTTCACCGATGTGGGTAACATTGCAATAAGAGCGGCCCGAATGCAGCCTCTCCCAGTCAGCAAGATCCTTAAGAAATTTAATGGCAACAAGATATTGTTAGCTGTCTGTTAATGTAGTAACCATAGCAAGCAACAAATAGTAAACGGAACTTCACAAAAATACTTACTTTCTGTGCTTGGAGCAAGGAGGATTTAAGTTCAGAAATTTCCTTCTTCATTGCTTTTACTTCAGATTTCATCGTTCCCGTCACAGAGTCGAATTTGTTCTCTACAGCTGCTTTCTCTGCATCCCTAATCAAAAGTTCAGCCTCATGTTCTTTCTTGAGCTTTTCCATTGCTTCGTCTGCTGCATCCTGCACAGCACTAAGATACGATGCAGCTTGTTCTTTTTCCTCGGCCATTTTTTCCTTCATTTCAGCAATACGAAGATCTCTTTCAGCCTCAGCATCGGAAATCTTTAGTTTGGCATCCACCTCAATGGCACCTACTTTCTCTTTGGTTTCATGCTCCAACTCAAATTCTCTCTGTTTTAAGTTTGCTTTAGCATTGTCCAATTCTGTCTTTGCGTTGCGCTTTTCTTCCTCAGCAAGCATCATGACTTCTTCAACTCTAGTGTCCGCTTGTTTCTGAATGTCTGCAACGCGGTCATTGGCCTTTTCTTGAGCAATTTTCATTTCTTCTTTAACCGCCTCAATTTGTTCAGCAGATTTCAATTTGATATCAATAATGTCCTTTTCGGCTTTTTCCTTCGTTTGCTTCATCTGAAGTTGATTTGCTTCCAGTTTTTCAGCAGATTCCAATTTGATACTTTCAATTTGAGCTTTGGCATCATCTTGTGCTGCTTTCATTTCCGTTTGAGCCGCATGAATCTCTTCCGCAGCATCAGACTTTATCTTTTCAATGTCATCTGCAGCATCCTTCTTTACTTGAGCAATCGTTTCACTGGCTTGCTTTTCGTTTTCATCAATTGTTGTAAGTGCCCCGGCAAGATCCTTTTCCAACTCCCCGATGCGAACGGTTGCATCTTCAAACTTCTGCAAAACACTTTGATAGGCTTCTTCTGCAATGGCCTTGGCTTCATTGGCTTTTACGAGGGATTTTGCCATAATGGCATCACACGACATGGCATCTTCTTGCTTCTGTGATAATTGCGTAATCGTACCAGTCGACGCGTCATCCATGTAGTCATGTGGTTGTGCATTGCCACCCATCATCATGCCACCAAAGTTGATCCCATGACATACTTGACTTGCCAATGCTAAAGCAACCAGAAAATTAATCGTCGAGGAATAATATTTCATCTTCTTATCTCTCTGATAATGATGTGATGACAAGAACTAATAATGTATTGAATTATGCGAGCCTTCACAGTAATCTACGGTTCGTATGAGTCGTCGAAAGAGTACGAGTTTCAGCAAGCGTGTGGAGGACGAAAGATGGTGGCAGAGATGTGTTTGGAGTTTGAAAATCGTCCATACGATTACAGGCATGTTAATTTCGTGATTCTTCTGTTGTGACCGTTACCTACGGTGCAACAGGTACTATCTACACGGACGAAGCACACGACAGACGCTTATTCAGTGCTGTTGCATTCCTAGAAGTGGTGCTTACACTACGTTCATGTACAATAGACATTTCATATCGCTACCAAGTACGGTACAAATCAGTATATAGTGGATCCTGCTCTCTGAAAAAATATTAATGTTCATCCGCCCGCCGTCGTTTGAACGGATGGATTTCTTTTTTTTGAAATAATACCAAGACACATTTGAATTTATATAGAGTTCAGCTATTTATCTTTTAGGGGTCCTTAAAAATTCAATTCTTTTTGACGAGTAAACTTTGATCTACTCTGGAGAGGACGACAGAATGAAAAGCAAAAGTACTTGACGCAAGCAATAGTCTGTAAACATACAGGCAGGCATAAGCTATTCCAGCCAAGATAAACTCTATCATTTGTAATGGAACAATGGTGACATTTACACGTTTGCATTATGTTACGAATTATATTAAGTTGAAAAAGCATGTGAAGTGATTCAAGGGATTGTACCATTTTTCTGCAACCGAACGCTTCGTCGTTTGGTAAACAATTTTATTTCCCTCTATCTTCTAGCAACATTCATTACCTCTTTTGTATTATCTTCTATTGACCGTTTTCTCGGGTTGTCTCGTATTCTTTCAAGTTTACTCGAGGCCATTCTCTCCACCTGGGTGCCAAATTTCTCACATCTTGCACATCTTTGATTCCAGCCAAAAAGTCTCCAATCTGGTCAAGTTCACGATCCATCGGATCGTCAATGAAGGATGTGCAATCAATCGCATTCTCCGGGTGGAACATATATGAACTGGGGGAATTATCAATGATGATTGCTTGTGACAAATCACGGTCCAACAGACTTAGATCTTTGACATAATTCCCCTCATAAAAGACACAGGACTCTCGGAATAATCGCGTGCGGATTACCTTTTCGGGATCAAGCAAATCCAACAAGGGATCCGCATACTTGTTTAGACTTGCAGTGTAAATTACAATTTCGTAGTGCTTAGCCATCTCTACCAAAAATTCGTCGACCCCCGGACGTTTGGCAACGTAGACGAAATGGACAACATCTTCAATCTGCAAGAGGAGACAGAGGCAAAGATACTATTATGAGACGCTGTCTAAAGGATCAAGCAGGTGTGTAACAACATTTATAACGGAAACTCAATCTTACCTGCACTGGTATTACGAAATCTGCCCCAGGCACTGCGCGGAAGCTGGAGTGGACTAAGGTTTCGTCCAAATCTAAAACAAGACACTTCTTACCGAAATCATCCGGATGATGCTTCGGCAACAACTTTACACGATCATCTTCTGGCATTGAGTCTGTGCTGATGGCAGTGCCACTGGGGCTAACTCCAGCACTGGTTGGATCTGCCTTAGACTTTGCCGCTTCCTCTTCCGGCATGAGACAGCAGCACATCAAGCGAATGCCGTCCAAGAGAGTCTCACAAGCGTCTACATTCTCAATTCCATTTTCATCTTGTTCCGTAAGTTTCCCCTGCCTGTTTACATGCAAATGTGGTTCGGGACCGGACGGATGCAACTTACGCGCGCTCGATATAGCTTCTTCCGATCTCGGCGTTACTGCATTCCCATTAGCATCCGTCTGCGTGATGAAATCCGGCAGAGCAGCCTGTGTCTCTGGCGCTTTGCTCACGGGTGTCTTCGAAGCTCCCGGTGATCGAAGATCCCTTCTTCCCCGAACTCCTGCCGGTGTTGGTGATGGCGAGGAGGGAGTCGATGCCGCTGTCCGTGGAGTGTCGTAAGCAGACTTCGAGGAAGGTGCTGATGTGTCCACTGTCAAGGATGGCTTGTCCTTACGGCCCCGACGAGACGACTTGGTCCCCCCATTTTCCACTGCTGTCTTTGATGTCTCCATTCGTGAATCGTTTGGTGAAATGCGACGACGGCTCTGTCTATATTCCTTTCCTTTATTATTTTCCCTTGTTCTGCTCTTGGAACGATTCTTCTGCCTCGATGCCGAACGACGTCGCGCCCGAGAAGATTGTAGATGCTGTGTCTTTTCCGTATTCTCGACAGTGGGACCAGCCTGTACGTAGTGTGTAATCCTAGAACTACGACGGGACTTCCTAGAACTCTGCTGAGAGATAGGTATCTTATCAATGTCGTTCACAACGGTTGTCACAACTGTCGATTGAAACAAGAATCAAGAAGGTTCAAACCAACGGCACAGGTGAGTTGTATCAGCGTCAATCACAAGTAAGTTGGTATGAAGCGAAACTCAAAACACCGCCAGGGAACAATTGGGATCGCAGCACAGTACAACAAAAACTATCTTGAAAAGAGACCAGGCAATATGTTACTCTCTCTCGTAGAAGGCGAACCTATAAAGAGGTCGATGCTCCAACCGGTACCGGTACACAGTACTGTAATCTCAGGGAATACCAAAATACCAGAAGTTCCTACAACCGAACAATAGAATTTTGCCAGTACTAAAACACACTAAGGCTGTTACCGAAGATAAGATAATTCATTACATGTGTAATGATAGATAACCCCAACGGACGAGGCCAGCGATCGGTGTCTTTGAACAGTTATAACAACATACGTTGAAATTTTCAGGCACAATAAGTGTTTAAATTTTATACTCATATTGAAAATGAATATATAATTCAAAAACATATAGCAACACCGAGCCGGCTAAGACACCAAAAAATTACATATGGAAATTTTTCTCGTGACGTCATCAGGGGACACATTTCCGCCCAATTTCTTCTCTCTTCTCCCTGATATGCAAGGATTTTTCTCGACCAAAACAACCATGATGAACAATTCCAGAGTCCAGCCATACAAGCAACCATATCGATGAAGCCATCATCTTAATCTGAAAACGTAAGCAGCGGAAACTAACACAACAAAAATTGGAAAAAAAACCATTGAATTTCTTCGAGACTGAAAAATGCAAAGCGTTCCGTTTCGGTACGAAAATCTATCATCCAGAAAAAAAGATCCATCGCAATCGTTTCAGTTCCACCGTAGTTCCAAACTTCCATAGAAAACGGAAGTGCAGGTGTCCATCGTTTACAGTGCATCCTGCGAAAAATACAGCAACTCTTAACGTGTTGTGTATCGAATTCGTTTGCTCACCTGTTACTGTCATTTTCTTCCGTTTCGACTATTCTATCAAGTAAATACTGAAACAAACGATTCTCTATTGCTTTCTATCAATCATTCAAGATGGCACCTAGTTGTATTCAAATAAAGATTTTGTGATGGAAGAAGAGGCGGACCTTTGCTGGCACCGTCCTTGCTGATATGAGATGAACGAATAAGATGTGATCTCAAGAAGATTTTTCTAGTGTTTGCGGACCAGATTTTGTGTCGGCCGTTGACTTTCCGGATATATCTTCTATTGGGTATAATGGTGTAAGGGTTCCGTTGAATTTTGACGGTAGGCGTTGATTTTTCTACTTAAGTGATCCTTGACCCGATAAATAGGAAAATTCGGCGAGCTGGACTACGGAGAAAACTCCGTTTTGTAACGAAATAGCTCCCTTAAATGTCGGGTGCGCCAACGGAAAAAAATTCTTGTGACCAATAGAAACACTAGTACATGTGCGTTAGATATCGATGATAGCATTATTCAAGAACTAATAATTTTCAATATTCGTCTCCTTTTGGCATGTTTTGTTCCTAGGCGTACTATCTTTTTAATCTAAATTTAACATTCTATTTTCAACTGAAGGAAAAATGTACTCCAATTAAAATCTCTCCCCATACAACGCTTGAACTTTTTGTTTGTCCATTGAACCCGTTTTCCTACTGACCCTTTAAAATACGATATTGTCCAATCCAATTCAACCTAACTTTTTCAAATTTTTGAAAAATAATTATTTGAAGAATACCTTTCTTTTTCTTCGAAAACAACCGATAGACAGTATTTTGCCGTCCTTCGCCAAGATCACCAAGAAATGCGTTCGACATGAATGTTACATGATATGCATTTTTTCATTTGTGGTACCCACAAATCAAAATGATGTAGGCGTAGTCTAGCATATATCTGCAAGACGCGCTCTGAGTGCAGTATCAAGAAACAATGAAAGAGGATCCATTTTCAAGACATTTTTCCTCACAAACAAAGAGTACCAATTTTGTTGATTTCACGAAAGTCTGTTGTGGGAGATTATAACCACGATTATTTTCATAGAATTTCCCTGCTCCTGCGATTAACATTTTCTGTCACTATTAAGCCAACAAAACAGAGTAGAATAAAAATGAAAAAATGCTCTACATACTTTGCATGGAAGCACTAAGATCCTTGGTTGGCGATAATAACAAATTAACTATAATTCAACAAGATTCGGAGTTTCCTTTTCATTATTTTGTCCTCCTTTACGAACAATCATGTACTTCAATATGTTACCTCCTTAGTTCTATTGCAATAACTTTGCTTAGTATTCTGCACTTTTTCTATGGAATATAATTCTGCCAGATTTTTGTTCGAACAAAGTTTGCTACTCTTTTAGAAAATAGTGTTTTCCAATACAACGGATCCATCATGTGCAGTCAATTTAAAATTACCGGTATCGCAGTGCAGAAGATGATTACTTTTTTCAATAACCTGAAAATTTCAGGCTTGCGTTACTTTTTTCAATAACCTGAAAATTTCAGCCTTGCGATTCTTACAAGTGAGCGAAATTATGTTAATGGTATCAAAGGTTGCGTGGTGGTAAAATCATCTCAAATCCACCGCTTTACAATGAAACAAATCGAACGGTAATAATTTATGATGAAATATTTGTCGTACTAACAAATCGGAAGAAGTATAATGTCGATCAGTTGTATACTTGTGGATGATTTATTCCTCTTCTTGAACACTGACAAGATCAGACCAAAACGATTATTACCAAAATCTTAAAAAAATTCTACATGTATAACTTTTTCAAATATGCTACCATCATGTTTTTTAAAAAAGGGAGGATTTCTCAGTTACATTACGCCCGACACAAATTGCAAGTCAAGTTTCTTGTCACTATAGATTTTTTATAGTTCTGTGCGTTCTTCTCGTCGTTCTAATTTCAATCGTGGTGTAAGTCGAACTTCTTCATGTCCCATGGCCCATCCAGCCACAAGTTCCAAGTGAGTTTCATGAAAATCATGATTAAATTTCAAAACAACTTCATCGTCATAATCACGTGCATAAGCGCGTTTTCCATCACACATATTCGAATCTGCAAATAGACCTCCTTCTGTCGACTCCACAACGTATTGCACAGTTTCATCATGAAGAGCATGCGGTACCTGAAGACGGACTTTGACAGATTCAATGGTAGGTTCCAAGTAGACAATATGAGATGTGACCCAATCGGTATATCCTTCTGGTTGGATTTCAATGACAACCTCGTGATCGGCTTTATGGGCTGGAACGATGTAATGGTTCATCACGACCTCTGTTTCGTCCAGCTCCACGTAACATTTGAGCCATGATGCGTACCCATGAGATCCGTGGATGAAACTGAAAAGGAAGATTGCCAGCAAAGGCAACACACGAAGGGAATTGAAAAGCGTCATGGTCCAAGAACGGGTTCAAGCAACGATGTGCACTCCAAGAAGACGGAGTTGGTGTCACAGTACGCGTATTATTTACACCAAAAGTATCCTCTGAACAAGGGTAATGGGAGGACCTATACCGTTTTACAGGGAACCCTGTTTTTCTTGTCTCCGTTTGACATGGACCGGAAGCCGACCGTTGGGAATGAAGAAAACCCGGATATGGCATTTTTGGTGAGTCGATAATTATTGGTTCACGAGCACCCCGAAAAAGATATTGCAAATCTTGACTCCCCCCTAAAAAAATTTCGTTGGTTTCTACACCAAGATTCATTGCGTGTAAAAAAGCTTTCTCCTCTTCTGGATGGTTCCACAGGGATCGGTGCGTGGTATCCATCGTGTGTAGGACTACGAGTACCGCACAGGTACCTGGTATGATCCTCCCCCCCCTCTGAACACAAGGCCATTGACCTTCCTGCAAACAGTGTGACCAAACAAGCAGAGGGCAACGAAAGGTGTCGAACCGGAGCAGCCCAACATCTCTTTGACGTCCTCAACACCACGCAACAAATTGTTTGCCTTCATATCCATATAATACACATACTCATAGAAAATGCAAGAAGGGTGGGATGTCGCAGCGTCGGAGGAAATGACGGGTGCCCGTCTTTCCTTTCACTGTTGGCCATCCTCTAGATTGGAAGCAACCCGTTGCGTGGCCCCCTTTGGTGCATTGTACACTCCATTGAAAAAGCTACCACCCGCGTGTGCTCCTCCTACAGCCTTGCCTTACGATCCTGTAAGGTGTTCGACACAAACGTGTCATGCTGTCCTCAACCCGTACTGCCAGGTTGATTTCCGTAGCATGTTGTGGGTCTGTCCCTTTTGTTTGCAACGTAATCATTTCCCACCTCATTACGCCGAGAACATGAGTGAAACAAATCTACCAGCCGAGCTTATTCCGCAGTACACGACATGTGAATACGAAATCTCGAATGTTCCGGATATGGGTCCACCTTGTTTCCTTTTCGTGGTGGACACTTGTTGTCACAAGGAGGAACTAGCTGAATTGGCGGATTCTCTTCAACAGGCATTGCAACTCCTTCCAGAAAATTCTCTTGTGGGACTCATTACGTACGGTACAAATGTTCAAGTACATGAACTTGGATTTGATTCCTTTTCCAAAACCTATGTGTTGCGTGGAAATAAGGAATATTCTCCTGGACGCGTCGGTGAACTCTTGGGTTGTACTGCTGGTGCAGCACCTGCACCCACTGGTCAGCAGCAGCAACAAAACACAGCTCCAGCTGGACCTTCGCAGCAAGTTTTGGAGAGATTTTTGTTACCCGTGGGTGAATGTTCCTTCACATTGGAATCAGCTCTTGAAGATTTGCGCAAAGATCCCTGGCCCGTGATGAATGACAAGCGTGTTGCTCGTGCCACGGGTGCTGCCTTGTCAGTAGCTACGTCTCTCCTTCACTTGGCCATTCCTCGTCGCGGAGCTCGTATCATGCTTTTTACAGGAGGACCCTGTACATCTGGCCCCGGTGCCGTCGTGTCGCGATCCAAGGATGAAGATATGCGTTCCCATGCGGATTTGGCCAAAAAGGCAGAACCTCTCCATCAACCTGCATGTGAATTTTATGCCAAGCTTGCGCATCCCTCCACGCATGGACAACAGTCGGGCAAGGGAAAATCCTCCGCGACCTCCCAAAGTCAAGCGGCATCCCCCAATTATCACGTGGTGGACGTCTTTGCCTGTTCTCTAGATCAAGTAGGTTTATTGGAAATGCGTGAGTTAGTGCTGGCTACAGGAGGATTGACGGTATTAGGTGATTCATTTGGACAGTCTGTCTTCAAAGAATCACTTCGTCGTGTCTTTATGAGGTATCCCGACGATGTCCCTCAGGATGGCGGTACTATGTCCATGGCATTCGGTGGATCTTTGGAAGTCCTCACGAGTCGAGAATTCAAAGTGTCCGGTGCGATTGGACCTGTATCGTCTCTGAAAAAGCACGCCCCGAACGTATCAGAAATTGAGGTTGGATGCGGTGGTACCAACGCTTGGAGTTTGGGTGGACTTGATCCTAGCACTACAGTTGCTATTTACTTTGACATTAGTAATCCTGGAAACTCTCCATTGGCCGAAGGCAAACAGCGGTACATGCAATTCTTGACAAAATACCAGCATTCCAATGGGCGTACTCGTCTTCGTGCCACGACCATGTGTGGTTCATGGTGGAACCCACCTCAAGGCCAGTCGCAAGATCATGAACAACTGCAGGGAGCAGCCATGGCTCAGAACCCTGTCAAGTGTAGTTTTGATCAAGAAGCTGCCGCTGTATTGACTGCTCGTCTTGCGGTTCAAATGACAGAAACCGATGAAGTTTCGGATGTACTGCGATGGGTGGATCGTAGTTTGATTCGAATGTGTACCAAATTTGCAGAATACCAACCTGATGATGTTCAATCCTTCCGATTGTCACCGGAATACAGTTTATACCCGCAGTTCATGTTCCATTTAAGGAGATCTCAATTTTTGCAACTTTTCAACTCGAGTCCAGATGAAGCATGTTACTACAGGTACATTCTTACAAAGGAAAACACAACCAATTCTCTTGTGATGCTTCAACCAACGTTGCTTTCGTATTCCTTCAATGGGCCACCTCAAGCAGCCTTGTTGGATGCGGAGTCTGTGAGACCTGATACTATCTTGTTGTTGGATACCTTCTTCCATGTTGTTGTATTCCACGGAGAAACAGTAGCAGCGTGGAGAGAACAAAAGTACCACGAACAAGAAGAACATGCAGCTTTCCGTAACTTGTTGGAAGCCCCACAAGCAGACGCCCAACTCATTATGGACTCTCGATTTCCGGTACCTCGATACATTGTTTGCGATCAACACAAATCAGAAGCTCGTTTCCTCATGGCAAAGCTCAATCCTAGTGTCACTCACAATTCGAATTTGGACGGAGCGATTGGTGGAGGTGGAGGTGCCCAAGTGAATACGGATGATGTGTCTTTGCGTGTATTTATGGAGCATTTGATGAAGTTGGCTGTCCAGAGTTAAAAGAGAATAAGGAACAGGAGAAAATATTTAATTGTCGAATGACTGGTGTTTCAGTTGAATTGATTTTTTATTAATCAGGTTAGCCCTCTCTCTGAATATGCAAGTATATGTTACTAGCGTCTTCGTAGCACTTTAGGGTAAAGAAAACATAACGTAATAGAAAAAGTATTAGTGCAAATTGGTACTTTTCCTTTGATAATTCTTCGACTTTCATCATGTAGAAGAATTACTCATGTCGACAACCTATATCCATACAGATAATGAAAACCTGTGATGCCATCGTTCCGTTTCGATTTTGCGTACTGCGATAAAAAGATGGAACTTTTGTTATTTCTTATTTTAAATTCTATGAGGATATATATATGCATATAATTACTCAAAGTGATCAGTTGCGCTTTTTGCACTTCACAAGCAGCGGAAATCAATTGGTTTGTAGGAGATACAACCAACGGAAGCTATTGTTGCCCGCAGTTAAATGACAAGTGAGAATAAATATTAGTTTTAGTCTAGTTTCAATAGTTAGCACAGACGACAGTCGGACCTTTCGCAATATTTCTTGGCGAGGTCGAGGAGTTCTCGGATGCAATTTTATTGCATGTCTCTGGCTGAAGGATACGGCATTTGGGATCAATTGTTTGCATTAATACCTCGAGGTCAGCATTTTTTTCTACTAGTTTCCGAAGTTGCATCGATACGTAGGAAACTTCTTTGGACGTATTCCAAAGCTTTACCACACTGCGTAAATTTAGAAAAGGAGGGACCGTGTGAGTTTCAGATTTGGCGATAGAATAAAATGGAATGGTATTTGGTAAGATTTAAAAAATTGTACAACTATAAAGTGAGCGTACCTTGCCATTCGGCGGTAAAAATGTAGGCGTTGCCAAAGAGGAAAGCTGGCTTCGTCAATACTGTCCATAGATATAAGCAACGATGCGTATGACATTACGGAAGACTTGTACTTAACAAATTTATACACGCATACCGACATTTCTGCGATAAATCTAGAAACCTCTGCAATCATGAATCTGACTTTGGGGGAAACGCTGGTATGAAACAGATCCAGATACCTCGTTAAGAAGCAAGTAGGTGATGGTGGGTGAAGATACCAACCCATTGTTATGATCAAATGTTCTTCCATTTCGATGACATCCTTTGTTGTAAAGAGACCGCGGCTTAGCTGAACCAAACTATCAATTTTAACACAGGAAGTGTCGATAATCTTCATTGCTAGATGGAGAGATGTCATCGCAGCGAGCTGGAAGTTCCGTCGGGTACGAATTACTTTATCTCCTTTGGATAGGCAAATATCTAGATATTTCGCGCTTATCATTACAATATTGCGGTTGAAATTGCAGTGATCTACAACAACGTACATCCATTCACACATCCGTTGCCGCCATGCCTCGTCCACTGCACCAACTGTATTAGCAGACCCTCGTGCCAAGTAATCCTCGCATTTATAAATGGTCGACTCCTGCCGTCTCATTTTCGAAACGATTTCTTCCATTTCCTCGACATCAAAGACTCTTTCTCTATCTTGAACGAAATCATCGGTATCCATGATCAATATTTATCTTTGGGTTGATAAGAAATGAGATTTGTTGACAGGATGATACAGGACCCTACTATTAATGTTTTTCGATGTTCAATGCAAACATCAGAAATCTAAGTGAGATCTACCACACCACCTAATGACGGTTCGTTTTTCTGATTTTTACAGACAGATAGAGGGTGGAGTTGTAAAAGAGTTTCCCACAGTACGTTACTTATTTGATTTTTTGGATCCTGGTTGTGTCTAAACCCGCCTTTTAAATATTACCTTCTCCGGTAGTATTATTTTCTCGGCTTCGGGGGAGATTTCCACATGACAGGCTTGCATTCATTATTTATCACCATTGATAAGATAGTCCGTACAAAATAACAACGGAAACTCACCTAGTTCCGTTCAGGCTAATCCGCTTGATATACGAGATGAAAATTTCAATGTCTACCTCTAAATTTCTATGATGTATGAATACATGAATAATTTTATTGTTTGTTTCTCCAATTTAAATATATGCAGATACACATGTTAGTTATGGGACTTGGAAGAGTTTCCTTTATTTTGATTGGCCGACAACCCCGGTAGCGGCAAAATTGAAATTTCCACGACTTAAAGGAAAATAAATGTGTGGGACCAACAGAAAAAAATAATATCACACTCGCTGGCGGAGGGAGACGCGCAAAAACATAAATCATCCACTCCCATTCATACCATGCATGTTTTGAAATGAACCTGAGTGGATGATGACGTTTCCTCTCTGGACGCTTCTCGTCCGCCTCTGTTCGCAAAGGTT
This sequence comes from Asterionellopsis glacialis, assembly GCA_014885115.2. NCBI lineage: Eukaryota > Bacillariophyta > Plagiogrammaphyceae > Rhaphoneidales > Asterionellopsidaceae > Asterionellopsis > Asterionellopsis glacialis. Next base: position 11,493 of record WKLE02000846.1, on the reverse strand, counting down.
GAAAGGGTGGCCAATCATCTCCCCCTGCTGCCACAACTCACAGAACATACTGTACAGAGGGTACCAACTCGCACCATGCAGTCCGAAAACGGACGACATCAGAAAAGTCATGTCAGTAAACCGTCCACAAAGCAAAAACTCAGTCACCTCCTGAAGTTACAATGTTGAAAAGCGTCGTCTTGATAGCCTCAGTGTTCTGGGTGCACGGATTTTTGAGACCGCAGCCTGCTACTGTTAGACAAAGATGGCAAGGAGTTCAGCAAACAAGGAGCTCTCTTTTCGTCTCGACTGCGGATGCAGTTGCTGAGACAGTCAGTGGCGAAGATCTGGATGAGATGAACTTAATTGTAAGCGAAGAATTGCCTTTCGCGCCTCCTCTGTCGTTCGACAAGTTTGTCACGATGCAGGTAAAGAGATATATCCTGTATTCAATTGTTTCGCATATAATGGAGCTGTCCATGGTGAACTCATCGCTGTTTTCCTCAATCATTCTGTTTTCTCCCCTCATTCATTGTAACAGGAAAAACGCGTTGTTGTCACAGTTCGATACACTCAGGGTCTAAAGGCATTTTATCTCACAGTTGCACGAAAAATTAAGGAGTCCCACCCTGATGTACTGATCGAAAGACGAATCTTGCCGGCGTCAGATGGGGAAGCGGCAAGTTTCGATGTTTTAGTTGATGGGAAAGTAATAGCGGGCACGTCGCAGTTGGGTAAAGGACGAAAACAAAGACTGAGTGCTGACAGCACTGCAGGTCCAAGTGTGTTTGTATCCATGTATGATTTTGATTTAGCAATTGCAAAGGCTAGAAGGAAGCGTCGGCCATCTACTCTTTACGGTGATGAAAAGAAAAAAGGTGCAATGCGGCAAATGCTCAAGAAAAACCAGGATACACACTGGAAAGACAATTGAGAATGCGTCCATGTTCAATGTACATACCTAAAAGCAATATTATAAGTTTTAACAATTAGAATTTGAAGCTCCATTTTGAGACACCATTCTTTCATGGAAACTCTAACACGGTTATCACATAATTCTTACTTGGCCGTATTTCAAGTTTAAAATTGTGGAAATGATCGGCAAAGTACTGGAAGTGAACATGATGTCTTGACGAAAAAGGGGTTGCGGACATGAGCCTTGGGAAATCTGTGGAAGAGCAATTGACATATCTACCAATTTTGTTTTGCTTCTGGTTCTGTGACTTTTTTGAAAATGGGTCAAACCAGTCATTCACCCATGTCTGATATAAAGTAAGACTAGTTTACGAACTCAAGACAAAGGTGTAGGGTCTCCGATGAATGATAATGTAATTCTTGAGGAGCACAGTATGTAATTCCATGTTTTCCGAGTATCCATTGAGATGACCTAGGAGAAAGATTACTTTCTCATGTTACTTGGCTGAGGAAAGCTAAAAATACTGTACATGCCGGTGGTCAAAAATAAAGAAAGGGAAAAATAAAAACATTTTTCCCCGATTTTTTACTGCTCATGATGTGTTTTTTTAGCTCTACAGAGTCTTCCATAGTATTTTAATCGTAAAAACCATATGACTGAGCAATTCCGGGGTGAGAAAAAATGGCTTGAAGAAAAAATAATGATCTGTTGTATTTCAAAGCGAAAAAGTGACCCCCCTTTTTTTTACCATTTCCCAAGGCCTCAAGTTTTTTTAGTTTTTTACAGGCGACACACTGGCGACACTCGCCTGTTTGTCCTAGTTTCTAGAGATTCTTCCAGAGTTACCTGTACCTGGTACGTAATAGAGCAAGGTGAGCAGTCTAAAATACTACGGTAGATATATTAATAACTGATACCAGGAGGTAGGCAGGATGCTGTACCTGTACAAGTCATACGTAGGACTAGGACTAAGTAGCTATGGCACATTACGTAGACACCAGATGCTCAGCTCATGTCATCTGTCCATCTTGTTCCTCCCTCCCAGAGGATCCAGGCGGGGTGTGTTCAGCGTGACTTTCATTTCGTCAGGGTCACCATCAAGCTTACTTGCAACGTCAAGGAAGGATAAATCAGGGCGAAAACGAAAACAGTTTAGACAATATTTTAGTCTGAAAGCCTAGAAACCAAATAGAAATTCAAAGCACATACCGCTCGAGACCACCAGAGCTTCTTCGTCGATTAAAGACCAAACCCAAAAATAGAACTGGACAAATCAAGTTTACTGGAGCACGAACAAGAGTCAATGACAAGATAATAGCACCTTAATGCACATGGCTTAAAAGGGGTTACAGAAGCTCTCTTACTTGAAACCAACCGTAGAAACTTTTTCGATAAAATGCAGAAAGATCCAAACGATCCACAGTATAATTCGGGAAGCGAACAAGAAATTGTTCGTCCACCTCGAGATCCTCGATCCATGACACCAGTTTACGGCGAAGAAGGAAGACCCGAGACCGCATTGAACTTGGACGATTCGCGATCACTCTCCTCACACCATTGTCCTAGTGACTCGGGTTACCATTCCTCAGGAGCACTAAGCGATGGGCCAAATACACTACAAGTGCAGACATATGAACAGGGATACCATACCACAAGCTCAATAAGGTCCGTAGGGTCAGTGGGGTCTCAAGGTAGCACAGAACGAGAGGCACGTCTTCACACGACAAGTTCAATGCGTTCGGTGGGTTCAATTGGGTCACAAGGAAGTTCATCAGCATTTCATCGAGGACCTCCAGGTAGAGTGATGATTGCGGCCCATCTTGTGAGTGGCGAAACTCGATTTCCCACCGCCATGTCGTACACAACAGCGGAGGCCCCAAAGAGTGATATTGCCACCGTCTGCTCTGGGAGTGTTATTGAGGACATTGAAGTCTCTAGCGTCATGTCTGGAGGTTCAAATCCGCCGCAAACACCAAATATTCCCATGCAATCGAGTGATCGGATGGTTGTTGTTTCAGCCGGTGCACGGCGGACAAGTAGTGGTGGGGTTGGTCAAGCGCAACAGCGAGTTGTAGATTTTGCGCCACAACCTCATGCTCCAGGTATTTCTGCCACTCGCTCTCAGTATGCTCATCCACCCGTACGATCGTCGCCAACATTACCGCCGGCGACAGAACCCGTGGGGGCATCCGCCATTGCCATGATGAACGACATGGGACCTCCTTTATCACGGACTTTGCTATTGCAAGATCCACCAATGGCATCGCAGGGCGACTCGTCTCGTGCCGGATCTGTTAGATCATTTGGTTCGACCGCTGGTGCTAGCAGTGATGTAGTGGCGCACGTGGATACAGATGACTGTGGTGGTTCATTGGTGGAAAGTGTGAACGATGGGAACTCCGTGAAAAGTCAGGAAGGAAATCGCAGTGGGTCTGATGAAGCAACCGAAAAGTCAGAAGTGGATGATGCGCCTTCAGGGGGAGGCGATTCACCGACACATCCATTGCTACAGGATGACACATCGTCTTCTCGTACCAACTGTAGGACAAGTCCTGGAGGGACTGTCTATAAAGGAAGGGGGACACGTCGATACCAAGGTCGGTACATGCATTTGCCCTTGAAACGTTTTCATCAGAATGGAGTAACCATGGAAGAAGAGACGAGGCGAGAACCGGGTGAACCAACAAACGGATGCTATGCAGAACCCCCGAATGGGCTATATACAGAACCTCCAAATGGGCGCTATTCCGAACCCAAGAATGGATGCTATGCCAATGATTATGACCCCGGTCGGGGTTACGGTCATGCAACGCGGGATTGGACACGGCAACGGTCACGCAGCCGTAGTCCGCCGCAGAACGAGAGAAGAAATGGGAATTATCGCAATCGAAAAAGATCGTGGAGCCGAAGCAGGAGCCAAAGCAGAAGCCGTAGTCGTAGTTGCAGCCCTCCCACGCATACTCAACAGGATAATCGTAGTCCCGTTGCAGATCGCACTAGGTCAGGTCGAAAAAGCAATCGGCATAAGAAAAGAAGTAGTCCAACAAGACATAAAAGTCATAGAACACGCGGAGAGCGTTACCCTAGAAGTAACGGAAGGAGCAATCGGAGCGAAAGCCCGTCGAATGGCAGAAGCTCATCTCGCTCTCACCAACGTTATAACCGAAAAAAGAACGGTAACAGCCATGGCCGGCGGAATAGTCGGACATGATAGAAATTTCATCAAATATTGCACAAATAATCGCACAACAACGAATCAATCATTTGAATGCTACAAGATTAAAGCTACTAGAATTTACTTCCAGAGGCTTCTGTTACTTCTACTGTTGTTCGTTTCCGGAAATATAGTCGACACTGGATCCAACGAAGTTTTCATATTTTTCATTCTTCGAGTAGCATGGAGCAAATGTCTTTGTTCAACCAGGGAACTCTTATCGCGTACTGCCAAGAGTGCCGCGTCGTTGACAACATTTCTTAGGTCTGCCCCTGAAAATCCTCCAGTCAAGTCACCGTGCGCCAACTGGTCTAGATCTAATGCACCATGCTGGATACGCCGTGTGTGTATTTGTAATATCTCCCGCCTTCCTGTCCTGTTCGGGTATCCAACATGAATTTGTCGGTCGAATCGTCGAATGATTGCAGGATCAAGGACGTCTACGCAAGTCACAAAGAAAAGGCCAAAAGGCAAGTTAAGACTGGTGAGATAGTTCTTCATGGAAACTAAAAGGAGGTCCATCAAAACCACGAAAGATGAAGTTAGACAACTCACCTGGACGATTTGTGGCACCAATAAAAATCACGGTCAAGTTTTGATTTGAAGCGAAGCCATCCAGTTCTGTCAGGAGCTGGTTTAATGTTTGATCGCGCTCATCATTGCTGTGGAGACCTCCAGGACCAGAACGCGACTTCGCTAGTGCATCAATCTCGTCCATGAATACTATCACAGCAGGAAATCGGTTAATAGACTTTAGCTGTTCTTCACGAAAGAATTTTGTAAGCCATGATGAGTAGTAGTTGGAATCACGCCGTGAAGCTTGTAATCGAGCTTTTTCAAATAATGTGCGTATCCGAGCTGCACCGCGCCCCACGTAAGTATCTACGAAATCGCTCCCACTGCAGGCGACAAACGCTTCGCAATTTGCCTCTCCAGCAACCGCTTGGGCCAACAAAGTTTTGCCACTACCTGGAGGTCCGTATAGCAGAATGCCTCGAGGTGGACGAGCCCCTAGTCCATTGTATAAAGTCGGGTTTGTGAGATACGAAACTATTTCGCCAACTTCATCAACGGCCTCATCTATACCAGCAACGTCATCAAAGGTTACAGGTGAGGCTTCTTTGTCGTCATAGGTTTTAGCCGAATCATCCTTGCCTTGAATGTTTCTCATCATTCGCCATAACAAGGCTAGATACACAAATGGTAAAGTCGCTATTGCAGGAGTCGAAAGTCTTGAAAGTAAGGATTCGGGGAGAATCGAAACGTCTGTACAACCTTTTGAAGCCAATGTTTCAAGGAGGTTTTCTTGAACGGAAGGATTATTTGTGGGGAGTGATGATCGCATCCATTCTCCATTTATTTTATAAGATATAGCAGATTGTGATGCTGTGAACAAAGCCTTTTGAATACTTCCTTCCTTGGCGGCTTTCAATACTAGCGACAAGGGTGCTTCCTTTGCTCGTCTATAATCACTTGTAGATTTTTGTTGCGTTGGCTTCTGTTGAGATAACTGAGCAGCCGGAACCAGAAAAGGGAACAATGTTTTGTACGCTTGAAACCAGAACATTTTACGTTTACTTCGTCGCCACCAAAATGCTAATAGGGTCGTCATTATTGTTCCGATAACTATCAAGCGACGGCGTCGATAATTTCGTGAATATTGATCAATTCGAGAGTCATTTTCCCCTGGCTCGTCAAGATATTTCTTTTCATTCCGTAGCCATTGCAGCATGCGAGGAACCCACGACTCGCGACTGTGCAAAACTTCCTCGCTATCATCTTTGCTATCTAAAGTGCTAATCGATTCGTCTGATAAACGGCTAATGCGAGGGGGGGCTTCTATATTCCTTCTTATTGGCGTTTTATCGCCCGAACCTCCGCAGATAGCGTTCATCGTTGGAACCGTCATGTTCTTGACACTGTCTACGTCGAACCTGATTGCCCAACCAAGGCAGAAATTTTGCGCGTTTTTTCTTTTTCATCCTTATACGGTACGTAGAGAGTATATAGACTTCATGGTCATGTACTAGTCTAGTACTACTGGGACCTGGTTGGTAAGACATTCAAGTAGGCTGGGCTATACATTGAACCAAGAAAACGACACTTTTCTCCTAAAACACACCAAAACTCAATTAATATCGGTCTGTTTCTTGAAGTTAAATATCCAAAAGAAAGGTTTTCTTTTACACTTTACGATTTTGTTGGACTTACTGACGAATATATTGACCTCTCAAAGTCTGATCTCTCTCCAATTTCTATTATACGACGGTGTAACGGTACAAAACGACGCTTCACCACAAGAGTTAGAAATGGGGTGTGATAATTCAAGCAGTGTCGACAATCTGCCTGAATGAGCTCTTAGGATCTGTGCAATAGGTTGTATAGGACGTACTATACAACACGCAATGACCAAGTTTGCAAGGACGTTACAAAAGTCGTTGTCAGAAAAGAGTGAGCTAATTTAAATTTTGTTTTAATCCTAAAATAAAATAGTTTGTAACTTTTGTAACCTTCGTCAAGTCGACCTTGTCCTGTCACAAACCGTTTTAACTGTAAATAACTGTACCACGATCTGATCACGATTGTTATGCTAAATCATCAATCTTGATAGGCGTTGGGCTTAATCTTGAATTGATCTTATCATGATTGATTCCTAAATGATTCCTAAACTGTCACGAATCGAAAATGTCGAATCCATCATTTCAAATCCTGGTAATACGGAAATCACTGAAAACATGCGCATTGATTTTGGCATTGACAATGTGGATGCAGTTGTAACTTTATTGGCTGGTATCGACAAGGCTGCACTGGGGAAGCTTGCACTTGGATCTATCCTTTATACGGATAACATCTTGTCATGCTTTTTATCTTCCATCTATGACATAGAATTGACCCAGTTGTCTGTTCAAATTGGCAACGTTCACGATCCAACCCTCAGCGGCTTTGTCTCAGCTGGAATTGACCCCGTTGTCAAACAAAGTGTCAAGGCATTATTTCTAATGTACGAAGTACTGCTCCTCAAGGCAGCACCCAAGTTCTTTGGAACCAAGGTGAAAGATATTTTAAACGAAAACCTGATTGGTGATTACATGTCTGATCCAGACAATGTTCGTTGTCCGGACGAGAGTGATAATGCCGATGGTTTCGTAGACTTTCGAGATTTACTACTCGAACCGGACGTTTCCATCCTCTCAGGAGGAACTGGAGACGAACAATATGGTAGTTTAGCATCGACCATATTTGAATTAGTGGAAGATCAATTAACGGCAATGGATAGTAACGGGCTACCAGCTATTAATTCTGTCTTGGTACGTTCCGCTACAAAGGCGCAATCCGGTGTGGAAGGTATGCTCAACTTCCCATCGACATTGGTGGAGGTCGTCAAAGATGACGTCGAAAGCAATATCTGGGCATCATTCGCCGATATGATCCAACTGAAACTGTACAATACTTCGATTTGGAATCTAGATAGCATCACAGCACCCTTGAGCTTGATGCAACCATCAACAGAACCGCATTTGTTGACCAACTTAATTTACCTTAGGCCCAGTGGAGGGTCGCCCTTTTGCAGCATCAATAAAACTCTTATTAGCTATTGTTGGGGAAGAATAGACCCGGTGAAGTGGAGACTTATTAGCTATTGTTGGGGAAGAATAGACCCGGTGAAGTGGAGAGGAATTGAGAATTCTGGGGCTACAACAGAAAGATACAGTATGAAACGACAAGCCCGGACACGAGCAGTGACGACAAACGACGACTACTGCTGCTCACGGTGGGTGGAGGTCGTGTCGAGGACTCTGGGTTTGTGGATGGAATCTGCGTCGGATCTACCACCACCATGGGTGCAGGCGTCGGACTCTGCGTTGGGGCCTCTGTGGTCGCTGTCCCCGGACTAGGTGTCGTTGGGGGTACGGTGCTTGTGGTTGGGACGGCCGTGAGTACAGGCGTCGGAATCAACGTCGGACTCTGCGTCGGATCTACCACCACCACGGGTGCAGGCGTCGGACTCTGCGTTGGAGCCTCTGTGGTCACTGTCCCCGGTGGACTTCCGGTCTGGTAGCTGTCGCAGGAAGGGTTACGAAGTTGGTCTGTATCAAACGCGGCACGTGGGAGGTTCGCGTTGAGCTGGTCAAACACGTCACAGGTGGGGTCAGTTTCAAAGCCTATCGGAGGACCTTCGTTGCGACAAATCGACTCATCAAATGAATCCAAGCTCGCGCATTCTGTTTGAATGGGATCATCGAGGTTTCCGCAGCAAAATCGGGCCGAGGGTACCACCATGATGGTCGCTTCGGTGCCGGTGCATTCAACGCTATATCCGTACCATGTACAGTCACCCGAAAGTACTTGGACACTGTCCATACAATAGGCGCGTACGAGAATGAGTTCGAAAATATCCACTTCCACCCTTAGACTTCCCTCTGGTCCCTCCATTTGGATGAGCCACACACTGTCCTCATCGCATCTCACATATTCTCTGTCCAGAATGCCGGTGCAAATGTGGACAATTCCAGATGTTCCCACTCCGTCGAGGGTCAAATCGCCAAATGGAGTGTTCGTGACGTCATCAACGAGGAATTGTTGACATTCGTTCAAAAAGTCGGTTCCAGCCTGGTTCCGGGCGACCGACAAGTTCGGAGCGGTGGGCCCATCCGGATCGACAAATTCGTCGTAGGTCGAACAGCCAGGGCCACGGTAACAGACGACAACGTTTTGCGACGACGATAAAGCATTCGGAAAGGATGCACGAAGACCTGCCATTGTGCATGCATGAACTAATAATGAGAAAGAGAGTGTTGTCGAATATTACAGTGTAAGAACAAAGTGGGGGCGGGGAACTTCCGAGTTCTGTAGTGTTCTGCATCCATGTAATCCGACGTGCAAGGAGAGAGAGGTCAGAGTTAGTTTCGTATCCGCGATGTTTTACATTCCCGGTCGCCCAAATCTTCCTCACGCGTCAACGGAAGTTGAGTTTAATTTTTTTTTTTTTTAATAATCCGAACGTAACTTTCCAAACGGATGCCTACACATACGTACAGTAGGATTTGTTTTACAAGCTAAAGTAGCTGGAGACTGCCTCGAGTCCGATCAACTCGACTAGCACGAAACCCGACCGAAACCATTCGCGGATTGTATGGTGTTTGGTTTCACGGACGCCTCAGGTGGTGGTTTGGGCGGCACGTTATGAATACAAGGAATTGAGTTCACTGAATAAAGCTAGAAGATGACAAGGTAGTACAGTTTGGGCAGGCAGTTTGGAAAACCTGAATTAAGTAGACATCTGAAAAAATGATCTCGCTTGTCTTGGTCCTATCATAGATGTAATTTTAATTTTTTATCCCCAGAAACTCCTATTCTATTGTTGATTATTCACACAAGAACGGTAGAAAACTACTTAAATTGTGGACGCAAATTGCTGTTCCTCCATTGACAAGCTGTCGTACTTCTTCGGTATCAAAGAGATAGATCTAGAGATTAAAGTGGTGTCCATCTGCACTACCAAATAACCTAGAGATCAGCTCACCAAGGGATTATTCGAAGAAGAATTCACTCAAGCATGCCAAGAATTGATGAGATGGTGGGATACAGGATGAGGGGGGAAGTCATATCAAGTTGATTGGTTCTTCTTTCAAATAACATAGGTAGATAATTTCGATATGACTATGAATAAACCCCCCTGAGGGCGTATTAGAGATTAACTGCAATGAAACTAGAACACAACTCCAGCCATATGTGTTGCTTGTACAGCGTCCTGTTCTTGATGCCAAGACTATGATTGTTCGCGTGGACGACATTCTGCTTCAAATATTGCTGTGTGACTTCTTAATTGATATCGGTACAGTAGATGGAACGACCCAATGTCTGTAACCGCGTGTAATTTTATCCAAGAAGCGGTGTCAGACAAACTTTGAAGTAAAGGTCTAGTATCAAAATATTTTTATTTCTTACTATTCTCAACAAGTAAAGTTAGAGTGGCTGGAGAAAGTGCTATGCTTTGAAAAACAGACTTCTGAGCTAACATGTGCATGAAACTCGGAATTTCCAACTGCATTTATGTTCCGAACCAGATGGTGCTCTACAACGATCGGGAATTTGAGCGTTGTCTTCTTCCCCAAAATAGAAAATGTCCCTAGCATAAACATTGACTTCCGCAAAGCCACCAATGCACTGTACGGACTCATCAATCGCCACAACGCTGTTGTAGGAAACAGCTTGATGAAGTAGACATGCAGACGAAGAAGAAGAAGGTCCTGTAGTAGCACCACATTTCAAAACGTCGACGTATCGAAATTGCAGATTTGAATCCTTTTTTAAGGTCTGTTTGAAGCTGATGTCAATGCAATTGTTATTTCCAGCTTCCCCTTCCACAATTCTATTAACGAATATGGGAATTCCATCGTACGGTTGTGAACATACACCACCAAGGCTGTCTTCTGTAATATCCTCTATTTGCATATTGCTCACATCACATGTAGGCGAGAAAGTGGGAGAAAGTGAAGGTTGAAATGTTGGGAATGCAGTTGGGCCTGATGTCGGGTATGCTGACGGTTGGACTGATGGTGATGCTGATGGTGATGCTGAAGGAGAAAGCGATGGCGCCGACGAGGGAAGGCGTGAGGGGGGCAGTGAAGGTGCAGAGGACGGGTGAAGAGAAGGTCCAAGAGTGGGAGATTTTGATGGTGATGCTGATGGTGATGCTGAAGGAGAAAGCGACGGCGCTGACGAGGGAAGGCGTGAGGGGGGCAGTGAAGGTGCAGAGGATGGGTGAAGAGAAGGTCCAAGAGTGGGAGATTTTGAGTTTTTCAATGTTGGAGACAATGATGGCGCCGACGAAGGAAGGCGTGAGGGAGATCGCGAAGGTGCAGAGGACGGGTGAAGAGAAGGTCCAAGTGTAGGAGATATTGATGGTGCAAACGAAGGAACAGCAGTTGGCGATTCAGAAGGTGACAATGAAGGAGCTGCGGACTGTTTTAATGATGGTGAAAGAGATGGTGTCAAGGAGGGCAAAAAAGAAGGTTCAACTGAAGGCAAAATCGTAGGCGTTTCAGAAGGATTAGATGATATTGTCAATGATGGAATGCCTGAAGGGCTCAATGTAGGTTCCGAGCTCTGTAAAAATGTTGGTACAATAGTCGGTAGCATTGATGGTACCATTGACGGCACATCTGAAGGTGCCAATGAAGGCATTTCTGATGGTACCATCGACGGCACATAAGAAGGTGCCAATGAAGGCATTTCTGAAGGTACCAAGGAAGGTACCAATGATGGCAGACTCGATGGAAACTCGATCGATAAGATCTGCAGTCCAGTTGCAAATTCACCCGTTTCCGTATTCAATTCTGCAAGATACACAATATCCTTTTTACCAGTAGTACTAAAAACC
>WKLE02000844.1:12158-37948 GCA_014885115.2 Asterionellopsis glacialis | reverse complement strand
TTTGAACATTTCTACATTTGGTTTGTCATGATGACGTCAAATATGGATTTGGAACAAATCCGCAGGTGTCCCTGGTACCTTTGCTAACTACTACTAGTATAATACATGGTTCATATTAATTATCAACGGAAGTCCCGGCGCTCGTTTCTGACTCTTTTTGGCGAAAAACAGGGAATCTGTCCGTTGTCACTCATTTTTTAGTCTCGCCACCATGATATTTATTTTAATAACATATATTATATCCACAACGACTAACTGTTAGGTCGTACGTAGGACCGCGGATAACGTTCGGTGCATTATTGTTGGAATTAATCTGGTACTTCGGACTAATATTATAATAAAACTACTTGGTATGAGTCAAAGTCAATGGACGAAAAACAATAGCTATATTATATACGTAACATTCACAGCAATCTGAATTTACGAGGACACGCATAGACACAAAACCCCCAATCAACCGTTGAGATGTCGGAAATGAGAACACAAAATAGAGCTTCTCATTGAAAGGCCTTCACAAGCCTATCACCATGTCTGATTGCCTTCATTCCAGTCCCAGTTTTGAATTCTATCGAAACATTGAATTGCGAACTGCATCAAATAAGTTTGACCAAGATGCGAACTCTATCCACACGAAATCCTTCAAGTGTTGTGGCAAATACGATTAAAATCAATCGCTCATATTATTTTACCGCCTACAGTATTCCACCACGATGATCAAAGTTTCTATTGTTATCCTCTTTCTCTTCTCCACTTGTTTGGAAGCATCTAAATTGCGTGGAGAAAAATATTTGGTAAGGAATCTTTTATCCAGGGGTCTAAAAAAAAGTCAGAAAGAAAACCCCGATAATGATATTCCACCCATGTCTCCAGAACTCGAAGAGTGCTCTAATACGTTCGAAACCAAATTGGCCGAATACGAATACGACTTTTGCCAAATTTATGATCAAATTAGTATTGATTACTCATACACTCCAGGGAACTATATCAAGACGAAAGAGAAAACTCTTGAATTCTTGGGGTCTGACTTTTTTCCATCCGCAAAAGAATTTGCACAATGTGTTATTGAATATAGCAGCACACCAGTTGGAAAAGAAATGCTTGAAGAAATTCTTAAATTCATTGACGCAATGGAGTCTCTGGTGAACGACTGTGACATGGACGATTCCAATTATTACAGGATGGTGGAATTGAAAGACGATTGGAATGATGGTTGGCTTGCCATGAGCACTTACCTGCTAGATGCGAACATGTGTTTGGATGACGAATGTGAACTCTCGTACACCTTCTTGCATTGCTTTTAAAGGAAAGAATAAGAAGAATTCATAAGAGGAAAGTGTGTGTACAAGAGGAATTTTTAGTCCATGATTACTATACAATGCTTTGCGATTGAAGGAAAGAAAAAACTTGTTCCGAAGAAGAATATATATGTTACAAGATAAATTTATAATCCATGATTACTGTATTGATAGTCCCTACTGTACTGAACTGCAATCTATGCCTTTTGATAACGTACGTACTACATGGCGATGTAAGCCAGTTTTCGAGGACTTGCTACGACTTATAAATTTGTTGGTATGGCTTAGCCACCCCATGGCACGGTCAAATTAGGATGTGCTACATCGTAGATAGTTTTCATCTCTTCGTCAAAGTTCGCATGATCTGGAGGGCGGTAACCGGCATCCGGCAGATCCGAGAGTTCCGAGATTATCGACCTGCATATATAAGAAAAGTAACGCGATACTTATGTATGTGAGCATGTGGGAATAGATGACAGCAGATGTATTATTTTAACATATCATTGTGATGGATGGTGATGACAATGATGGGCTACATTGTTTTATAGGTGAATGGTGCGAATTGTTATCAACACCCGAAAACCTCCCATATTCCAAAAGTCGTAATGCGACTGAAATTGAGACTTAAAAGTGGGACAAGATGAAACGTTAGTCCATGCCAAGCATTTGGGTGAGAAAGCGAGTACATGTATTTGTGATGAACTTGCAGATAACGCAGATAAGGACGCTGATGGGATACAACACGGCATCAACACGACATTAATGTTCATTAAGAAGCAAAGACGTAGTTTAGATTGTTTTGTAAGGTAAATTACATTGCACATATCAAAACAAATCACTAATTTAATGTGCAAAAAACTTTCTTGCAAGTCTTGTATTGCTGTTACTCATGTAGGTGGGATTCTGTCAAGTACTTTCCCATGTTCGATGTTGAGCTCACCGGACTGGTCGTACTTTTCTTTCTCGATGCATTGTTGTATGAGCCAACCGAGAAATTACGAAGATTCTGCACTGTACTGCACAGGGATAGCAACTGAATCTTCAGCAACCTTGACAAAATCACTAAGTGCAGCAACAGTGGCCTTGTATTGCTCACTGAATTGTCCTTCCGGGATGGTACGTCCACGACTTCCTAAACTAGCTGTCCCGTCCAATGATTCCAAAGCTTTGATAAATGTATTGTATCCCTCTACTAATTTTTCTGCATCAGGACCATCTTCTCCACCCTTGATGAGTGTATTGCAATTCTTACGAATTTCAGCAATAGGGGCTACTCGGATAGCTTGTTTCAATTCCAAATATTCATTATTGACCACGTACAATTCCAAAGTATCTAATTGTTTGATCGATCGTTTCACATTCCTCAAAGCAGATGATGACGCTATTTTATTGGTAACATCCGCATTAGCTACCATGGGTGATACACCCAAGGTCGTTGTAGCAACAATTCCTCCCTGAACTATTAAATTTGTAAATAATTGACGACGACTTGTTTCAGATGCAGACGATGAAGTGGCTCGTAGAGTCATTCGGCTAGTAGTAGCAGTAGGGACGACATTCACTGGTGAGAATGCAGTTGCAACACTGACCAAGCAAGCAATAGATACAAACTTCATATTGTTCAATATAGATGGCTGATTTTTCAAATTTTTATGAAGTTTAAGAAGGGTAATGAATTTTAAATGCTAAATATTCGTGCTCTCTACTGAGAGTTCAAAAAAAGTTTGCTGACTAGATGTAGAACGATGTCAGCATGAGTAGTTCATCAGAGTTTTTTCGTGTCGATCTGCTGACTAGTGTGGATTGATGTGTTTTTCTCACTTGAGAAAGTATGTTTTGCCCCCTTTTTCTGTCCAGAAGAACGTCACAAGGCATCCGGAATTCTAGATTTTACACATTCATACTGCACAGCAACATAGGGACATTCCGTGTAATTTACTAGACTAGAGTACGAGTTACATGTAACTGGGGTTAGAGACAGTCTGTACCTGTACGGTTCTCAATCATAGTTAGTTTACAGAGGTCTTCTTTTCCTTTATCGAAGAGACTGAAGCCAGCACCGGGCAAACGGAACACGACGGAAGTGGAGATGGAGATCAAAAGCTAGTTACAGTCTCTACGAATCTAGTCCTAGTCTACAGTAGTCGAACGAGCAACGTGGAAAAGAGGGAGTCAAGAGTCAAGACAAACGAAGAGTGGTTTGCCGTTCATCGATTTAGTCGTTCTACGCTGAAAATATTTCAAGCAAGTCGTCTTATCTAAGAGATCCGATATCAATCCCGTGCCTAGTTCGAAAGGTTGATCTACATCTTTTCTAGCGTAAACCTTGTATTCTTCTTTTGACCATCAGTATATTATCCAGTGTTGACAGTAAACAGCTACAAGAGCACCCACCACAGATTTAAAACGATGCCTCGATTTTTTGACGATTACAGCAATACATACTTAACCCATGACAGTGCTGCCGGTCGGAAACAACAGCGTCGGGGATGGAAATTTCGTGAGAATTTCAAGCTACACTATCAGAAATATTTAGAAGAATGGCAACGTGGTCCGATGGGTTTGGCTTCGGCACAGCAGGCATTTATTCGTAGCACTTCCCATAATCCAGCTGCGGCTTCGATGATACCTCCTTTACCAGAGGGTTGGGAAGAACACACAGATGAAGGGACTCGAATTAAATATTACGTGCATGAAGCGGATGGAAAGCGTCAATGGCATCGACCGGGATTTATCCCACCACCGGCAGGTGGTGGTCCTCCTGGTATGCGTGGACCTCCTCCTGGGCATCGTGGAGGACCACCGCCACCAAATAATGGGGGTAATAGGTATGGTGGTCCTCCTCAACCTCGTCACGGTGGAGGTGGACCTCCTCCACCTCCAATGAATATGAATGTCCCTCCTCCGGGACACTTTGTTCCTCCTCCATCGGGTGGCCCGCCACCACCACCTACCCTGGGTGGTGCCGGTCCTCCTCCACCACCACAATTTTTAGCACCCCCTCCTCCAGGACAGGGACCACCTCCACCCGGTGGTCTTCCAGGTCAAGGACCGCCACCATCTGCTGGTCTGGGACAATAAA
This sequence comes from Asterionellopsis glacialis, assembly GCA_014885115.2. Lineage (NCBI taxonomy): Eukaryota > Bacillariophyta > Plagiogrammaphyceae > Rhaphoneidales > Asterionellopsidaceae > Asterionellopsis > Asterionellopsis glacialis. The sequence goes on along the minus strand of WKLE02000844.1, from coordinate 33,571 downwards.
AGAAGAATATATGAATATGTTTTAGATCTTCTTTTTAGGCTGATAAATGCTTTCTTGTCGAAGCAAGTCTGAAAATGCCAAACTATTAACAATTCAAGAATTTTTCTTTTTCATGGAGAGGATTATCTACTCCTTCGTCGAGTCTGGAACTTTTCTTGTAATACGGCACTTTTCGGTTCTGTCAAAAGATCAAAACGACAGTCAACACTACTGTAGAGGAACGTTAATTTCAATATTTAAAATCTACTTAAAAATGTCAAGAAATAATTTAATAATAATTTTTGTTGAGTTGCTGGAGGAATGGATAAGGCTTGTTTATTTTCCAATTGCAAAAATGAACCATAAAGGTGAAACTTTTACACACATACGCAACAATGCATTTTATCATGGTGAGAAGCTATTCTGTATTTCACTTCATCATTATATTATTGGACCCTGACTTATATTGATCAAGAACACACGTGGCAGAGTCTTGGTTAACCACAAGCATACTACGAAAAATGAATTTCTTGTTGTGAAGCTTCTTCACAATTTGGTTCATCAAAATTAATGAACAAAAAAAATCACTTTTTTGATTACTACTATGCTCCTGACATTGGAGTTTTAGATTCCCTTTTTGATCTCTCAAGAACATCAGAAATCTTCAAGGTTAATTGTTGACCTGCAGCATTCATTATGAAATATCATGATGCAGGTCCCTTTTTTTTAGCAGTTGTCCATGCAAATCAACTTTATGACAATACTATAACTCATTATGTTATTGATTGTTGACTCAGCAAACTTGTTCTGAATCTGTGTAATTTCAAAAAAGCTTTGTCAATACTATGGCTTTGAAGACATGCATTAGTACTATTGTATTGACTAGTTAGTTAGAAATTTTTAAAACCTAGTGCTTTTTTATTGTTCTTCCTATGGACAATATAATTACTAAGGTTACCATCATATTGGCTGCTGTGCTTGCTGTTGTATCCAATGAAAGCTAACAGTGCAGTGGCTTTTTTTCAAGTTAATCATATAAGAACTCTCACTCTAGTGACATACTTGTTTGTGCTCTGTGCTGTGCCCTTCATATGGGTCTTTACAGGATGAAGTGAAAGTTAAAGGTCAAACCAAATGTTCTGACCACCCAACTTTACTTGCCTTACAAAAGAAAATAATTTTAAAAAAAGAAAGGACAGAATTCAGTCCTATATGAGTATATGGAATCTGGATCCTATTTATTGATACAATGCAATATTTATTAATGGGATCTATGTCAGGTTCAAGGTATGTCTGATTGTTGAGAAATTTCTCATTTCTTTTTTCCTTGCTTTGAATGGACATTTACATGATAATACTGCAGTGAAACCATAATGGTAAAATGTTGTTTTCTCCAACTTCATTAAAGTGCTAGTGTAGAATGCTTTTAGGAGACTTCAAATCAGATGAGGTCACACACTTATTGTCTCTCTGCCCCACCTGCTAAGGATACAGGGTGGTAGCTGCTTTTGTTGCAATTGCTGTTAAGGATGTAATTATTGTGAGTGTACAGCACATAATATTATTTTTTTATATTACAAAAGAAATGACATCACACAAATAAGAGAATGAAAGATTCTGCAAACAAGAGAGTGACAAATAAAATCTGTGTCAGATTTGAGTCAGTATAATCAAAAACAGGCTTGATTCTTTTTCTGGTTGTTTCAAATTGCAGAGCTGCTTGTAGCTCTCTACAAGAATTGTAACAAGTTAAAAAGGAATCAACAGTTACAATAGATTATGATTCCTTCAAACTCTACCTTTGACTTACAATTTTCTAAAATTGGGTACCCTCTTTTGGAAAAGGATACTCAGGAAAAGAAATTGATCCAACAACAAGAATTCATGTATTGAGATCAATCTCACCAGTTTAAAGTGACCAAGAATGTAACAATTACTTTTCTAAGAATTAAATGGAAAATGTGGAAACAAAATTGAAAATTAACTCAGCATGTCAACATAATCATTGTTAGCACAGTTTCAGTAATTCATAAAAGGAATTTTCTGCTCTTTTTTTTTACTAGATCTCTACTAGAAAAAATAACAATCAATTTACTGATTGACTTATAAAAAGCATGTTGTATAGAAAATAACACACTCCATAGTACATAGTACCATATAAAACCTGCCTTCCAGTTAGGTGTCTTTAGTAGCAGCACCCCAAAAAGGAAGATAGATGTATCATCAACTTTACTATGTTCTGTAATAAAGGGCATGTGGAGGACAGCAAATGGTTGGGTAGCAGGTGTAAACTTTTTTCTTGGCATCTTTTTTGTTTTATACCTTTGATATTGCATTTTTTAATATCTCCATATAATTTTTTTGCAAGTTCTTGTTGTAGAACATACTATAGTTTTTGAAGTGTTCCTCTTTGGATGTGATATAAACTCTTTTAAATCAATACAAATTTAATATTTTTTGTGTGCACTAGCTGCATCACATGACTACTAAGTAAGGTAGAGGGTGTGATACTTAGGTATAACTTCTCTTACTTCCAAAGCTATTCAAACTCATTTGCCACTGGAGAAAAAATATTATGATGTTTGTTTTTTGCCTGTTTTCTTTAAGACCTTCATATTTTATTCTATTCTTGAATATCTAATTTCTGTATGGATGTACAGTTACATCCCTACCTATATGCATGTACTTGTGATAAAAAATCTCTTTGCAGCACATGATTAGTTGGTCATTTTTTGTGACAGCAGGAGTAGTATAGGGATTAAAAAATTTCCATTAAAGCAAAGATGCAATTTTAAAAGCATCAGTAAAAGGTAGTACTAGCATACTAATATAGTTAACTACTACTGTTGGAGATCAAGAAGGTGCAAGGTAATTTTTGCTCCATGAATTTTTTAAATTTTAAGGTTTTTTAGATAGTACAACATCACTAGTTCTTAAAGAAGAAGCTTTTCAAAAATCTGAAATTTACTTCACAAGAAGTAAGATCTTTTTCATTCTAAAATAAGAAAACAGAAAAATGGCATCTGAGATCTCTTATTCATAATATAGCCATTAAAGAGGAAAATTGTTGCATTATTTCTTTAGACCATTTCTCTCTACCAGTATTAAAGTGGGATAGCTTTACTTTAAAAAGATTTTAATACATCTAGATGTATTGTAGTTGTACCAGTGTGCTATAGAACAAAGATATTACTATGTACATGGTCAGGAAATTCCAGTCACCACATGGTTGGTGGTCTCTTAGAATCAAGCAATATTTATTCTTCTATTCCAGAACTTTTCTAGCATTTAAAAAAAATGATAGTTTAAAAGAGAGAAAGAGTTTTTTTGGTATATGAGTAGGAAACTTTTTTAATTAGGAACCAGTATCCTTGGATTAGGCATTACATCATGGAAGGAGGTAATTATTAATATGACTACTAAATTATAGTAGTGCCAATAACAACTCAAGGACTTATCACATTTAAAATATTTGGAATTTGGAATATATACTAGTACTTGGAGAATCTGTACATGGTATCACAAAAAATACCAAATTCATTACTTTAGGTGAGTGTATGGAGAAAAAGTGTTTGAATGCCAGTCAAATTCCTAGCTCCTGCCAGTACAGTAATGACTCTTGACAAATAATTGTCATTTACTACAAGAAGAAGGAAGGAATGAAAGGCACCAAGAAATGAAAAGTAAGTTTTATTTTAAACAAAGTAAGAAGATGCATATGTTTGAAGGTCAGCCAAGTCACCTAGTATAGTTCAGTACAAGAAATGTTCTAAAAGTTCTAGTATCTCTAGAGCAGCTCTGGTAAAAAAGAACTAAAAGATCAAAGAAATGAGAAATATACTAATGTAAAAAATGTGAGTAGAGAGTACATATAAAAGAAGCTCTTAGTACAAACAAGAATAACACAATTCATCACATTATTGTGTGTAACACTTGGAATTACTAGTAGTAGTTGGATTTAATTTCATAGCTCTGAATAAATGCATTTAAGAACTTTTTGAAAAAGTGTTGGTGCACATTAGACAAGAATTCAAAGCAATATTTAACATATATATCAATTGAGCCAGAGGTTGCTTCAAATAAAGGAAAATGTTTCTTGGGATAAGATTAACAATTTCATGGTCTCATAACATCACTAAAGTGGACACTGAAATATGGCATATTAGATCATTCAATTTTTTATTAAACCTAAAACCCAAGGATAAAATTTTCAAACCAGACATAAGCACCTGTATTATAGCTGACACAGAAAGAAGTTGTTGGATCTCCAGTTGGTCACAATTAAATCTCCAGCCAGTATGATCCATATGTTTATTATTGCATCTAATTAAAATCATGTAGCTATCAATTTCATTCTTTTTACTTTTTAAGAGTATCATTATAATGTATTTTTCTTTTTCAACAACAGGCATAAGACTCATACCCCCTATCTACTCTCTCTTGTAACTACCTACAAGCATTCATAGTAGTAATTTATGACATTTTCAGTAGAATGTCCATAAGTACCTTTCTTCAGTTAACAGTAATAAATGCTGCTCCTTGGTAGTACTTACTAATGTTCTTATGATTATTGGTGACACTTAATATAATGTTGTTGTTGTTCTTATCACAACTTTGGAACATAAATCTTCTCTAAAATTTAATTTTGGCAAGAATATGCGTCATATGTCATACAGTCCACACCCACCAAAAAGAAACACTTGACATTTTCCAAGCTTGAAATTTCTTATTTTCTAGCAAAATTCCAAGCTTGAAATAAGAAATGTTTCTTATTAAATTATGTAATTGTGACATAACAATGAAAAATTAACCTTATATAAAAAATAACTCTCATTTTTTTCTTATTGAAGTTTCTTCTAACCCTAGTCCTACAATATGCAAAATAAGAAACAATGCAATTTTTCAAGCTTGGAATTTCTTATTTAGGACAAAATTTCCAAGCTTGACCTAAGAAATGCATCATCTCTTATTGGTGGGTGTGGACTGTATGTCCTAATGAAAAATAAGGGTTTAGTTATGAATTATCATTTTTTTCAGTACTTCTGACTTGAAACACTAAAGAAAGATGCATGAAAGTCTTCCATAACCTTTATAGATACTTCTACTATGTTAGTCAAGGACTAGTAGTAACTCAAGTTCAATCACTATCAGACATACCACAAATCATAATTTAAACTTAATAGTCCCTCTGTTTTTTACTGAGTTCTAGTTCTAGTTTGTGAGTGGTGTGGTTGCTGAAAAATAAAAGTAAGAAGAAAGGAAGTGTCACACGATTAAATTACCCCACATTGTAGTACTTTGGAATTGAGAGACATTATCTGTATTTTTTCTAGTATTGAACTAATTATTGGTATACTGCAATAGTTGAATCATTTGCATATATCCTCTACTCTAGCAGTAATTGGCATACCTCCTACTGGTAGTAATAATATAGACATAGGTTTGCTGTTGGTACTACCAATAGTAGATGCAGGGAAATATCACCAGTTTTGTGTTTATTTTTAGGGTTATGAGCATAGACAAACAAAAAGTCTCCAAGCAACAGGAGTCTGCATCAGCTCTTTTCCTTTTTCATCATTGCTGACTTTTTGTTACACATGCTCAAGCTCCACACTAAGAAATTTGGCAAGAAACATAATGTCCAGAAGAGCCAGGAGTACATTAAAACTGGTGGTGGTGTTGGAAATGGTCTTACACAAAGGACACCCTCCTTTGTAACAACAAAAATAGATGATTTGCCATTTTAGAGGTATATTACACTATCTACCAAAGAAGTGTGCATAGTATCATATATCATGAGCAATAATTTTTTTCTGTTAGTCTATGTAGATACAAACTAAGCATGAAATTGTTCCTCATGCAGTAGTAGACTATGCTATCCACATTCAGATTATTTCAATAATGTAGAATTATATCAATTCATCAGAAACAAAACAGTCTTCTTGTTTCAAATAAGCTTTTGTGAATATTTAAGATTTAAGGAATAACAAAGCTTGATCTCAAAATGCTTATGGCTGCATGACCTATCACTGAAACTAGACTATAATATCTAAGCAGATTTGCACAGTTGACAGTATTGCAAGGATCTCCCTCTTTCAGTCAAAGCATGACCAGTACTCATTTGGAGGTCTAGCTTGTCTAATTTTGGTTGATTCTTCATCCGAAGACAAAAGGGTACTTCCAAGTTTAGCATACATTGTAGTTTTATAGGTACAAAGTCTTGTTGGTTTATTTAGGTACCATCTCTAATAATGACATTCTTTATTTTGCACTGGGTTCCCTGAAGTTCCAAAATTAAATTTGCCTTTTCGGAAATGTTACTGCCCTAACCAATTGCACCATACATTGATTTGTACCGCTTGAATATGATTGCATAACATTAGACCATGTAAGCTTAGCAAAAGAAATGATTATTAATTTTTAACCATCATCTATGAAGTGTACGGATTATTAATCTGAATTAGATTTTTTATTCAAAATTCGGTTGGCACATGTTCCTAATGTATAAACGCACAAAAGCTTGTCATCACAGATCATGGATATGGCCAACAAAGTAATCATCTTCACCAGGATTGGCATTAAAAACCTCAGTTTGTCCAGCAAGCAGTCGGTCAGTTTCATTTCTGCCCGCTGAATTGCTCCGCAGTAAAGAAGAAACTTCGCGCTGGGCTCTCCTGCGTTCAAAGAGCCTCAATACTCTGTTTTCCTGGAGGCGGCTACTTCGTTCGTCGCTCTCACCTTGACGTGTTCGTGATATTGAGTCGTAGTTGGGATGGGTAGATAAAGGAGAAGACGGCATTGGTTGCTGGGGAGTCTCCCTTGATGACGACGATGACGCAGATCCAACGCTGCCCTCCAGTTGAGAGGCAACCCTGTCTATTGATGTTCGCCTAGATTCTTTCTTCAACGGCGCCTTTCCGACATCCTGACGACAGACAGGGCAGGCACAAGGATTCCCATGGCCAGAATTGATCCAGCATCTCCAGCAAGATTCATCAAACACATGTCCGCATCTTAGCATCTTTAGTGGGTGTCCATCACTTCCAGTTAATGGAATACCATAACTGTCAACGCGATGCATGGTGCCATTACCGCCCCTGATAGTTTCGTTGTCATTCGTGCCTTCTAGCTTATTTTCTTCCAAATCACCGGTGGGAAAGACCTCAAGGCAAATAGGACAGGTTTTGGTATGATAATCTCGTTGAAGTAGACGTGCCTTTTCTCGATCGATTTTACTCAATTTTGACCGAGATTCTGCATATTCACAACGCTTTCGTCTATCTCGAACTTCACCCCAAGCCCCAAAAACAAAAGTGAAAACAGCAAAAGCAATGACAACACCAAATCTTGACACAAAGTCATGAAATCGATCTTTCATTGTGGGTGGTCCCTCTTTCAACATCATTTCCAAATCTCCAATGGCTCGGACCAAGGCGCCACCATATTCACGATGACGCAAGTCTGGTTTCATATTTGTCACGATATGCTCGAGTCTCCACCATGGCAATATTGATGAAATTCCTGCTCCAGTTGATATGAAGCAAACACGGTCTTGGATGGAAAGAAAGATGAGTATTCCATACTCTCGTCCACCATAACAACCAGGCGGCAAGGAAGGACCTGGAGGAGTATTGCTGCATTCCGTTTCCTCCCACCAAGCATCGTGTAGGTATCTCGCAAACAATTGTGCCGCATCATTCACCATATCATCTTCGTCTTCGTATGTGTAGTAAGATGCTCCTCTCAATACTGTTGCTAGATTCATCTAAGAATTGAGAACAAAAAACTATGGTGAGGTATCATTTCAAGAATCAATGCTCTTAGTTGCAAGTTCATCTTAGTCCACATTTCATGCCATGGAAGTCTTACCTTTCGTACGGTTGCCACTGCAAGTTCAACAGGTGGAATAATAATATCATTCAAGACATCTTCCATATGCTTCTGATGCCGAGGCGGGGAACGGGGCAATACTTTCTCTTCTCCGTCAGATGATGGAGCTTGGATATCGTCTCTGACTTCCGGAGCTGCTATTGAGTCTTCTGAAGAATCCATTTCCTCCGTTACGCCTTCTTCCAAATCTACTGAAGATTCAGTATCTTGCTGTTTCTCTTCCTCTACCATCTGTTCTGTTAATGATCGAGACGACGACCTGCTTGTTTGTCCTGCACTATTTTGTATCCATTGAAGGAAAGATTGTCCTTGTCCAACACCGGATGGCATCTTGAACGTACTAAAGCTTTCTACCTCGGCTAAAAGTTTCCGCAATCTACCACCATTTTCAGGTTGCACAACGACATCCCAATATCTATCATCATCATCATCATCATCTCTGTCTATTGGGCCATGATTACGTTGAAATGCTTTCATGCCAAATGTATTTGAGAAGTTTTGTAAACTAGACGCAACCTGTTCCAACCAATATCCACCTAAAACCCAATCCGGATCACACAACCGCATACCATGCGACGATTCCCAAGGTAAAAAAGAAATACGACATCGCATCGGATCTTCCATCGGGTTAGGATATATTTCTGGTGTCCAACCATACAGTTGAAGATTCACTTGCGTTTTATTCCCCGAGGGAGCAACTTGAGCTTTTATATGTGGTTTCCGTCTCAGTGAAGGCATAGGACCTGGAATTTGTTGTAAAGCTCGATTCAATGGTGATACAAGCCACGGTGACGTTGTTGACACTTGATTCTGCTTGGCTATGATGTCCTTCGTCTTTTTCTTCTCTACTACATCACTACTATCAGTTTGTTTGCTTTCTATTGTAGTTTCACTTGTCACTTCCTCTGTTGGGTCGATTTCTTCATCGTCCCAAAAGAAGGCAACTGATTGAGACCGCCTTTTCTGTCGATTCTGTCCTATTGCTGTTTTTGCTGCTGACGATGTTTGGTGATGTTGTTTGATCCTTGTCAAAAGAGCAGATCCTGCTCCAGTACTTACTTGTAATCTGTTTCCTTGCAAAGGAAAATAAATTGATATAGCTACTAATCCCATAACTACCAAGACGAACAGGTGTGCCGCTAAAAGTGCTCTTCTTAACCTATGATACATTTGAGCAGCGGACTGACTTCCGGCGTCATTGTGATTGTGATGCATGATTTCTTCAATTCGTGTGTTTTTCTATTTTTCGTATCCAAAATTCTCGTCAAGAATTCGAGGAAATAATAATTATATATTTATAAAGTTGCGATATAAATCTTTCTCTGTCTAGTTTGGGATCATTGCTTATAAAGCTGCGGTAACATACGACCCTTTTGCAAAAAAATTCTCTGTGTTGACTTGTGTCTCTCGTGGTGTTGTCACGATCAAAAAGAAGAATGGATTAGATTGATTGACATGACATCCACGGAACATGGACGGTGTGCTGGTAGGTGGGGAGGGGGTTCTTGTAGCTAAAAAGAGATAAATAGACCGCACAAACTTTAAACTGCCTCCCGAAACAGAAGCCCATACAAAAAAATAAATGTGTAGGAAATGCATAGGATTCTACGGTCAAGGTGTGTACCTGGTATTGTTAATTATATCAAAGAACATGCATCGACAACCGCGCCGGCGAAGCAAAGATCCATCGCAACAGAGAATTGAAGAAGGAGAAGGAAGAACTTGAAGGCTATAGCAAATTTATGAAAATGAAAAAATGGATCATTTCGATACTACTTATCATATCAGAAAATTCTTATTATTAAAAAAAGCATATAATAATAATATACTAATTTATTTACAATAAAATAGATTTTTCCATTAATGGAGTATTATATAACACCTAAATAAAAACAAAAAAATAAAATTTTAGAGGACCTTTATATATTAATATCTTCAGCTCTTATTTTATCTAAATTTACTTAATATTCAATGAGAAAGCTGCATACGCTTTAAACATAAAGTAATAAATAGTATTATAAAGATGTGTCTAAGATATTCGTTTCTTAGTTTGAGGCAGTATATAATTGAAAAACAAACTGAAGAAAGTGCACGAACCTCACATGCCAGCGTCGGTATCCATACCAGTAGAGTTTTGAATCAATGGACTAAAAAGGTAGTATCTCGGACCCTTATCTGGTTTCGAAATAATTTTAAATTATTTTTGTTCTGCTAGCTGGGAAGTGGGTACTGTATCGTACATTCGCGCGCGCAGGAAAATAGTCCTTAGATCCACGTGCCACCGATGTCAACCCCCTGACACAAATCCCACTGAAGAAGTTCAACTTGGTGTACATCATTATTTTTTGACGTTTCTTGTTTTTGTATTGTAACAACGCTTTATCCACAACATTTTTGCATCACGCTGGGTAGATCCGTCTCTTGTACCTTGGGTGCCTTCCAAAAGAATCACAATATGAAGTTTTCTTATGCACTTACCCTTCTCGTAGTAGCAACCACTCATGTATCGGCTTTTGTTCCATCACAAAAGACAAGTTCATTTGGTACGAGAAATCACCAAATTCAAAAACTGAACTTGGGTCGTGACAATAACAACAACAACAATAGCAGCAATAATGATGACTTTCTTCAAAAAGGAACACAAACTCTCGCTTCAATTGCACTTGGTGCAGTTTTGTCAACATCAACCATGTTTGGTGGGGGGATCGTGCCACCAGTAGCATTCGCAGACACACCAGCAAGTGCAACTGCGAAATACGACGGATTCGCCGAATACGCTAAAGAAAACAAAATGGAACAATCAGATGTTGGGTGTTTCATTAACAAATGCGGTGATCAAACCAAGGCTCTTTTTTCCAACCCTCGTGGTATTAAAGGAGTCAGTTGTCTTGGACGTTGCAAAGGTGAACAATCGTGTGCAACACGATGCTTTGCTGAATTTGGATCTGAAGATTTGAATAACTGGTTGTCGTGTACGATTGAAGACAATGAATGTGTAAAGGTTCCTAAAAATGTTGATAACTCAGCTGAGAATGTAGGATATGAAACGGCACTTAAAAACTTTAATCCAAAGTCCTTGATTGGAACATGGTACAAGGTAAGAGAAAAGATTTAACGACAACGACAACTTGACTGTAGTTTCTATTTTAAAAGCAAGAACGCAGTCTTTCTACATTCTCAACGCTAAATTTCCTTTTTGTCTCAACATCTTTCTTGAACCCCCCCCCCACTAAAAAAATCTTAAACTTTTGATATTGATATTTATCAGACGGATGGGCTCAATCCCAATTATGACCTTTTCGACTGTCAATCCAACAAATTTACAGCTAAGGATTCAGATGCATCTGAGTTAGATATGGATATCTTTTTCCGTGTATCTCGACCTGAAAGTTCTGGTGGTGGTTTCTGGGAGAATGCCTTGACAGAACATATGGTTGTTGATGCTTTGAATCCAGATATTCCAAATCCTACTAAAAGGACTATGCATACTGAAGGAAAAATGTATGGTTTGACATTTGATGAGAATTGGTTTATCATTGGTGAATCAGATGGAAAGGGTGAGGTACCACCATTTACTCTGGTTGCGTACAAGGGACACACACTCCAAGGGAATTACGAAGGAGCCTTTGTGTATGCTAAAGAACCCATTCTGCCCGCTGCAGCAGTTCCAGCTGTCAAGGAAGCTGCAGCCAAGGCAGGTTTAGATTTCGACAAATTCACACGAATTGACAACACATGGTGCGTGCTATACAGGCAATAGATACTGATGCATATTTGAATGTTTGAGTAAAAGTGAATGTGGTTGGATTACCACGGAAACGTTTTATTTTTCAAATAATTCACCCATTGACGAACTAACTCATCTTTTTGGATTCTTTTAATATATTTTCCAACAACAGTCCTGTGGGAAATTCACTCAATGACGCTTCTGCTGGAACAGGAACCTCAACGACAGACTGGGTGGACTTGGTGATTGGTGAGGGTGGAGTTATTGATTGGGTTGTACCTGGATGGAGAGGTGAGTACAACAAGAAGTAAGCTACGAAATAACTACAGCGATTCGACCACCAAAAATCCAATCGGTGCTAATAGTTTTGTGAGCGACGTTGGTAGAATCATCTTTTCCTTTAGATGTCATGTACCTAGTATGCACTAATAACTACTTTAAAGTGATATGCATCACCCAAAGCTCCAATTTGGGAATATTTTCATTACATCAAAGGTGGATCTTCTTTCATGTAAGTTGTCAATAGAGGCTGAATCGCGCATGTCAACATTGACCTGAGCGTTAGCTAGAAACACTTAGTTCCTATTCCAGAAAGTAAGAGAAAAAGGAAAATATTCCAGACTGCAGCAAATTGAAAATAACATGAGGATATGCTCAAGAGATACGAATGAAAGATTGGAAATCAAGAAATTTACTACTTACTAGGACTATGTGACATGAGCAGGGGTCTCTCGCACCCTTCGAGGAGTGTCATAATATGTCATAACTTCACTAAGGGTACCTGTACCTGGTAGCCTTTTGATGATTTGAATTCCTACTACTAGGCCTACAATTAGTTTTACTCAATAGGTCCTATTATACCTGGTATAATACATACAGTTGAGTTTATGGGGGTGGGAGTCTTACCTGGTACCACGCGAACCTGGTACTGGTACCGTACCTTGTACTGGTAGATCCTCTAGCGGACCTACCTTCTCCGTACCTGGTACAGAAAATATAGGAGCTTGACTTCATCTCCCATCCGCGTACCCCAATTAGTCCTCTAGAGATAGGACCCTCTCTCTAGGTCCTATAGGTAGGACTACTACGAATTGAAGAGCAAATTGACCCAAAGGGTGCCAATATCTATTAGCCCAGTTTGTAACATGACACGTAGAATCCTACAGTACCTGTACCTGGGGTACCTTAAAAAAGAAAAAACGAACAGGTACCCAGGTGCGAAGATAATAGTAGTCCTGCCTGGTATCCGCGAGCCCCAGCTAATCATTTTTTTTGCCAAGTGTTCACTAAGCCAACTGGAAAGTATCCGCTCTAGAGCCCCTCTCATAATAATTACTGGAAAAAGATTGGATTTTTGTATCTTTGCAATAAATTGTGTGATACCAGGCCATCGGTACATAGTTCTTAACTCTTATTAGCAAGCAACTGGACAGCTAATAACGAGTTTTGTCAGGAAGATTCGCAACGATGAAAATCTCTTTGACTTCTTTCTTTCTTTCGGCCTCTCTCCTAGCAATCGATGTAGCTATTAGCGAAGCTAGTGCTTTTCGGTCTCACGAAGGCCAAGATGTCGCAGAACCGGACAGAATTGCAGGTTCGAATAATGGCAACGGCCAAGAATCAAGGGAACTGGAGGGCTTAGAAGGTGATTTGCAACTCATCATGAATGGTAGAGTATCATCAAAGCAGGGAATTTTGCATGTGTACCATGACGGAATGTGGGGTAGCGTCTGCGATGATGACTTTACAAATATGAATGCAAACGTTGTCTGTCGTCAACTTGGACACCCAGGCGGATATGCAGTTGGAAGAGCAACCTTTGGTTATGGCATCGGGCCCATATGGTTGGATAATGTAAACTGTACTGGGACGGAAGGACGGCTGGTCGAATGCCAGCACGATGGTTGGGGAGAGGAAAATTGCGGGCACCACGAAGATGTTGGTGTGGTATGTCTGAGTAACTCTTTTACGGAAGGAGAAGTACAGCTGGCTGAAGGGCGTGGTGAGAATGAAGGACGTTTGCAGATTTATCATGATGGTGTTTGGGGAACTGTGTGTGATGACGATTTCACAAACGCAGGCGCAAACGTCGTGTGCCGTCAACTAGGATATTCAGGTGGATACGGATCTTCATCCGAGTCCTATGGGCAGGGAGTGGATCCAACTTGGCTTGATAATGTTGTTTGTACCGGTAGCGAGACAAGTTTATCTGCTTGTCCAAATGATGGATGGGGTGAAGAGAACTGTGGCCACAGTGAAGATGTTGGGATCTTCTGTCAAAGCACAACGTTTAAGGAGGGAGATGTACAACTAGTTGATGGTACTGGTCCACACGAGGGACGTTTGCAGATTTATCATGATGGTGTTTGGGGAACTGTGTGTGATGACGATTTCACAAACCCAGCCGCAAACGTCGTGTGCCGTCAGCTCGGCTATCATGGTGGATTTTTTTTTGATGACAAACATAAGTTTGGACTGGGAGTGGATCCAACTTGGCTTGATAGTGTTGTTTGTACCGGTAGTGAGACAAGTTTATCTGCTTGTTCAAGTGATGGATGGGGCGAAGAGAACTGTGGCCACAGCGAAGATGTTGGTATTACTTGTTACCCGATGGACCCAGCAGCCGATTTCTCAGATGGAGATTTACTCCTTGTTGGAGGAGATTGGGACTACGAAGGGGTAGTTCTTGTGTACCACGATGGTCAATGGGGAGGTGTTTGCAATGACAACTCTTTTACTCAAGCAACGGTCGATGTTATCTGTAAGGAGCTCGGTTATTCAGGAGGGCAGAAGGAATTCACATCATTTGAAAGTAAAGTCGAAAAGTTTTCGCTCAGTAACACAAACTGTGTTGGAGACGAACAGCGCCTTACTGATTGTCAAAACGCGGTATTGGGAGACTTTGCTTGTGGGTCACGTGCTGCTGGGGTCAGCTGCTTTCCAAACGAATATATCAATCCGGAGGTATCCCCTGGTGGTGGCTTCAGTGCGGGATTTTCGCCTTTTCACGGGCGAAATATCTGGGGTGTCATCATGCTGTCACTGATGTTGTCAGGAATGCCATAAATTAAAAATTACGCATTTCCATTTTTGCAATGAAGCCATTAGTGATGTCAGTTTACTTTCATTAACGAGTTCTACTAATTTAGATAATCTCGACATGTAGGGCAATGTACAGCTTCAACTATCTCAATCACAACTAGTTATTACCAAGTGGGTCATAGTGGGAATCGATGGAACCTATAATACTTTAATACAAATACTAAATATACCATAATTTTGTACTGTCTGCGTTACAAGAATTCACACTAATTCGGAGGAGTAAACCATGCATCAAATACTATTTTGCTATAGCATGACGAAATGGTAAGCAAGAACAACGAAGAAACATTCCCTTAAAGAAGAAACGAATGCTTTTGCTTCAATTGCAATTTGTATAGCCTTTTTGAATCATCCAAAAAATCCCAACTTTTACTTTCCAAACTTCGGTTGGCGCTTTCTCTAAAATTGCAAATTGCATGCTGATATCATAAGAGTTTCAAAAAATAATATAAAATTTAGCATGCAGACTTCCTCGGTGTTCACAACTTTCAGTTTCTCTAACGAGCATATTGCGCAGTCGCAGAAACGTCACAACCATATCCGATTTCGTCTTCAGTTCAATTGGTCTCTTGACTTGCTTCCGATGTCGCCTGAGGATTTCCCGAAGGTTCATCAGCGGTAGATGATCCAGAATCTGAGGGCCTTTCTTCTGCTATTATATTTTGTTGGTCAACACTGGAGACTGCTTCGCCCCCCTCCAAATTGGCATCAGTATCAGGAGCATCATCTAAATGAGAGATTGTCTCTTCTGTTGTACCACTTTGTTGGACATCGTTCGAGATCGTTTCATTCATTTCTAGAGCAGAGTTCGTGTCAGCGACCCCATTATTCTGTTCTGTCACATTGCTTCCTTCTTCGGATACTGCTTCTAAACCACCCATTGCTGTCGAGGAGGACTGGGCACCTAGTAGACTACCATAACTTTCTGGAGTGCTACCAGTGTCTGTAGCGTTCCCTTCTTGAGCAGCATTGTCTTGATTGCTACCACTGTCATTGTCTCCATCGTCGTTTTCTCCAGCTGACCCGACCTCCTCACCGGAAGCAACGTTAGCAGATGCACCTTCGGATTCACGTAAACTCAATGCTATTGCCATTGCCATTTGCTCATCTTCCGTGAGCCCTCGCAATAACGTCCGATTATTCCGTAACAAATGGTTTCGTCGCTCTAATCGTATTGCAGGATTATTCAAAAGCCCTCGCGCAGCAAGTGCATTGCTAGCACTGATGCTTCGTGCACCACCACTTTCCTCCTCCTCCTCATTGTCATTATTTCCTCGATTAGAAACCAGTCCTTGCACCAATGGAAATCCTGCTAGTGCATGTGCAGTGGCATCAAAGCCACTGCTGCTACCAGTAGTTGTAGTAGAAGATCCCTCAGCACCAGTACCAGCACCTGTTGTTGTGCCTTCATCACCCTGTCCACCATCCGCAGTTGACGAATCTGCTGCACGTCGCTGATTTTCTTGCTCCATGCTTAGAATGAGAGCTGCTTCCAGAACAACCAAATCATCCAAACTCTGGACAACTCCATTCCCCCCTCGCTCAAAGGCATCAACAATTTGATTCCAATCACGCCTCTGTCCATCCATCATCATACCACCGCCAATAGAGCCATATGGCCTTCCAGATCTACCGCTGCTGCTGCCACCAGATGATCGAAAACGTCCAAGACCTGCTGCAGCCGCAGATAAACGTGCCTCACGAGCTCGGTCATAGTTGGCCAAATGATATTCAATTTCATTGTTAAGTCTACGTTCTTCCGCCTCTGCTTCAATTCGACGTGCCAAGGGATGTGTATGCTGAGCTTTCATTTGATTTTCAAGTCGTTGCCGATCTTCTGACGATAATGAAAGCTGTCGTATCATTTGTTCCTCCGATCCTGCAGCACCATTTAGACTTCCTCCTAGTCCACTACCAGTTTCTGACGATAAACTCTCTGATCGAGCTCTCATCCTTCGGACAACATCATCCTGTTCTAAAAAGGAACCAAAACCTCCAGGGGATGAAGGCGGGGGTGTTGAATGTGATGAAGCAGCAACTGCATCGGAATTGTCATTTTTGGCGCCATCTTCACTATGATAATTGTTCTTTATATCTATAGCCTCTGTAGCTGGTAAAGACTCCGAGGGTCCTGATCTAGCACGTATCGTAGCTTCAATAGCACGTTGTTCTTCTTCTTCACGTTTCTGTACATCTTCAGCATCCATTTTGCGTGCTACACTGACTACCAATTTTGCATTATTACAAAAGGGGCACGTTGCATTCTTTTCCTTTTGAGGGCGAACTTGTAAATAACATTCGGTACAAATATGAGCCTGACAACAGTGTGTAATGTTCACTTGGGAATATTGTAAAAAGCATATCGGACATTCACAATCTGTCGGTGATGTTCGTGCTTCACCACCTTTGAGTCGTGCTGCCAATTTACCATCTGCAATTAATTTCCGTATAGCCTTTTCCTCCCACGCTACAGATGGATACAGACTTTTTTGGATGAAAATGACATTCAAGGAATAAATTGAAAATGGATTGTAAGATTTCAAAGGAATTTAGTCAAGACCGCCACACAAAGTAAGAAAAGAAAGCAACCGGTGGTTTACGTGAGATATATATTTTGAAACACAAAAAAAGACTCCATCCAGTTAAATTACGTCACAATTTCGAGTTTTCTTACCCGCTCGGTTTACAACGACGTTCAAGTTCTGATTTACTCAAACCAAGAGACCCCGTCCTTCTTCCAAGGGCAGTAGCTACATTAGTGCCTACACTTGCAGGACGAGATGTCCCATCACCAAATCCGGAAGAATGATCACCTCCTAACGGTTTGTTGCCCATTATGCTGTATTGTTGCTACTTTTGTGTACGCGTGCACCTCTTTAACTTCTTCTTCTTTCAATTTTCTAAATTCATAGACTTTTTTGAATTAGTCAAGTGGGAGTAGAAGCATACGCACTTGACTCGAGGAACACAGTATTATTTGGGTTTTCACGAATGAGAGAGAATTCTTTCCTCGAAAAATCTCGTTGCTTTCTTTGTGAATGTTTGCTGACGAACGCGTTCGATGCCTTATTCTTCTTATGATTTACTGCACTCGAATTTGATACAGCAGTAAAGAATGTAAAGACAGCTTTGCGACTCGGAGGCTCTTAGTTTCAAGAGATTTTTCGTGCTCTGTTCTATAAACTGCTCGATGGACTCGAGCGTGAGCGATACCTCTTCTACGGGGCAGAGAGGTGCGCCGATGATTTCAGTCGATGTGACGACTGATGATGATAATTCTGGCACTTGTTGTTGTGCTGTTCCTTCTACTTCGATAGAAGGAACCGCCAGTGGTAGTTCGTACCTTATCTGTACCTGGTATATTTGGTACCTGGTACATGTGCTCTCATAGTTTGGTCCTATAGAGTGATATTCAATACGTACAGTCAGTGCATGCGACTAAAGTTCTTGGCTCACTCTTATACATATTCCATAATACATTTAATATGAGAATACAATCTATATACAATTTTATGTATCTAAGATTATTTGTACATCATGTCTTTCGAGAGAGCGTTTTTTGCGTCCGTCAACGAAAAAGAACAAAAAAGAAGAGAACAAAAAAAGAAGAACAAAGCAGCATCCATCGTCAATCTCATCTCATCTCATCTCATCTCATCATAATATAATAATAATATGCTGATGAAACAATCACTCCGCCTCGTCCCGTCCTCCCGCCTTTTTCCAGAGAACAAATCCCGGGTACAGTACTTCCTGAACAGATAATAGTCGCCAATTAAATTAGTAATAGTCACGAATCAAATAATATTATTATTTTATATATATTATTAAATCTCCAGACTTCGTGTACTATTACTGTATCATTTATTTAAAAAAAAATTGCTGTCGTTTCGACACTTCTTTGTGGTACTGTACGGGCACTCTTAGGCCTATTACTAATTTCCTACCATGTACTAAGTACGGTACTTTCAGTATCAAAGATTTAAAAGAAGAAACTATTAACCACAGCAACTGGTCCTAAAAGATACGCAATTATCAACTAAGTACCTGGTACCTGGTACATTGTACCTGTACGTGTAGCTCTATTTCATGTTGTACTTATACCAGGTACCTGTACTTTTATATTCAGTCCTACCCGGTACATGCATGCCGCACAGTATATATTCTTATTTACCAGGTACAAATGATAGTACAATTTTTTTTATACACAAAAAATAATAATATTCCTCGAAGATGACAGACATCCAAGAGATGTTCTTTGGGTCTGTCTTTGACACCCGGCCTTTCAAAGAAAAGCCTCGTCACAGACACCAAGAACGCCTTTTTGATCGTGGATGTGTTTCCCCAATCGAAAAATAGCTTGCATGTAAAGTTATGTTCAATAAGAAAGTATTTTTAGATTGTTTCCAAAATAATTATATGTATAAAGAACAGTATATACCAAAATCTCGAAAAATCCTTCATGTGAAATAGTAATTTAGCTAAAAGCTAGCTATCTGATATCAGGAAGATACCTGACTGACTGAACCGAAGCCTTTTGTCTCTATTACAATAATTGTTTCTGTTCGTAGTTTGCACTTTCAACAAACTCTTTCCAGCAAGAAAGAGTAACGAAATGTCTTCCAAGAGCAGATGCAACCAAACGGAGGACAACAAGAGGGAAGAACAAAATAATAATTTTTACCAATCATCACCATCTCTTGTCATGTCATTAAAAGAAGACAACGAGAGAACGATGTCTGTCGAACAAAAATTTTATAGATTGATTAATCTTGTGTCGTACGTAGATGCATGGGGAGAGAGATTTGAAATGCAGCATCAAGATATAGATTTTATAAGTATTATCAAATTATGGGAAGATTTAGAACGAACGAATTTAGCAAAGGCTGTTGCACGATGGAGGGATTCTAAACATCATATAAGTGTTCTGTCATGCTTTGTAGCCGTGAATGCACCACCAGCGTTATTGAAGGCTATTCTCGAGGCAGATCCAAACGCTACTACAGAAAAAGACACACAACATGGTCGGACACCACTTCATTACGGTATAATTGCAGAAGTGCCTGCTACTATCATCCAAGCCTTATTGGCAGCAAATCCAAATGCAGCTAAAGTCAAAGATAAGTATGGAAAAATACCATTACATTATCGTATGATGTTTGGTGATACTGCTACTTTGCACAGCAAACCACTGGACAATAATAGTCAATACGGCAAAAACGACAACAAGACTAACATCCATCAAGAACATGAAGGAGGTGGAGTGCGCTCTGATGCATCTATTCGTGCCATGGTGAAAGTACACCCGGAATTTGCTACTGCACAATGAGAGTTCTTCTACCAGATGAAAGCGAAGAATCGATTATACGAGACTAGTTTATCTCAAGATCTCTAGCGGTATTCCAATATTCAATATTCCTACTTAAAAACTTATAATTTTCTAATTTCGCCAACACCGGAAAAGACTCTCACGACATAAAGATCACTTGAATAGCAGAGAAACCAATAAAGATCCACTGGTTCAGCAAGCTCGATACCGCAGTAGTAGTGGCAGGAGCAGAACTACCTTCATCTCTCTTGATGGTCTCCAAAAACGAATACATCGATGTCTGAGCAAGATTTTCATCAAATTCTTCACTAGAGGATCCAGTATGTACACCTCCTATATATTTCATATTTTTCAAAAATACGAATACTTGATAGATAAATTTCGCTGTAGTGTTATAGTTCGAACAGTCGATCATGTTTTGCTTCTTTGCTGTTTCTGCATCCTTTCTAAATGCTGTATAATCTGTGTTCAGGGACATTTCATAACACGAGAAATGATTGTAACCATTCGTAGTATGACATGAACGAGTGAAGTTTTGATACAATGCCATACCATGTACAGGATCCGGAAGCGAGACCATTCTCGTGCAACCATATACAACTGCTACAGTCATAAGTCCTGCAGTTTCAAGGTATTCAGGCATATCCTCTTGCATATCCTCTTCCCTACATGACAGTTTGGCAATCGAATTTCTCGAAAGATCGTTGGCATAAATAGTATCACTGCGAAGCTCCTCACTTTCCCATAAATTTTTATCGACAACAATAGCGGAGTTACCATCATGTCCTGTGTATTCAGGTGCTCCGTATTTGTACCAATTGGAACAAGAATATGGGTAGCACATATTGGTAGTACCGCAAAATTCTTTATGTGAGACGCATGGTGCAGCACTGCAATTTCCCGACCCTTCATATCTTGGGCCTGATGCATGCACATTACTGAGCAATATAAGCATTGCTATGAAAATTGACGTGAGACTTACACAATTCATTTTTTTTATTGTTGTTCTATTTTTATATGTTACTTTCAAGCAATTTTCGTACGTTTTGTGGGATGTATTTAAGTGCGTGCTTTCTTTTGAGTGATTTTTTTTAAATGAGGGTTCTCAAAAACGAGTGGAAAAATGTGTTAGTCCTGCAAAGAGCAAGATGGATGTTCCTGAGTCTGATGTCAGGAAAGCGGGACCGTGATTGAGGAATGATGGGTAATGAGTCGAGAGTCGATGCTCCAGAAGCCAGCAAAATAAAGAACGCCAAACATGAAAACCATCAAAAGTTCCAGTTTCCTTTGATTCTACTTCTCCTCTCTAGACAATCTTATTGCTTGTTCTTCGTAAGAGCGCAATTATTTTGTTTTTCTCACAAATCAGTTTGTTCGTCGTAAAAT
>WKLE02000844.1:0-12115 GCA_014885115.2 Asterionellopsis glacialis | reverse complement strand
TCAACAATAAACTATTGTACAAGTTGATATCGTTGCCTCACTTTTGACATTTCCATAGGTCTTTCTGTTCTGTTTGGTACATTCCTTCGTGCCCGAGGAACATGAAAACGTAGATCACTTTCGGCATGATGACATACATGATTGCGCTTCTACTCGCTGCTGCGTACTCTTGATCTAAAACCGGGACACAAGCGACCCGAACACTTGAAATAATCACACCAAGAGTATATTCTAGCTTTTTGGCGTTTTAGAATCTTCGCTGAAAACTAATTACCTTGACGTGTCTCTCTACCTCCAAAAGATACCCAGCGTTGCGCAAGCCCAAGCTGTGTTGGCAACATCTTCAGGGGTACCATTCTTTGACAACCATTCCGCATTAGCCTCCTTAGAAATGAATAGCGCGATTCTCTTAGCATTAGGGCTTTTCAACTCCATAGTACCAATTGAACTGATTATATTGGCAGCACCCCGTGCTCCTATCCACTCAATGCCGCGGCTTTCTAGTTGGCCAGCCAAATCATCAAGAAAAGCATTAAATGCTACATCTTCATAATCTAGAGAAAGAATAAAACTCAAATAGTTCATAACAGTTGCATAATTGATATGGTCAAATTCGGTTCTTTCTGCTTCATGTATTTGGAGCATCCCTTTCCAATTCTTTTTACGACCGAGGTCGGTAATTTTTTTGTTCCGTACAATTGCAGGGTTTGCATTCTTATCCTCTTGTTTCGTTTGTTGAAACTCCAGAAGTAGACGATTCTCATCTGCTATCGTAGAGTTAAAAGTTGTTATTGCCCAAAGTGTATTTTCAATATCTTGATCACTACCTTTTTTTACAAGCCACGATGAACGTTTGTGGATTTCAAGAAACAATTTCGGTGACGGTATACCTACTACAGCACATGCCCAAGCAACATTTGCAATTGCTTGGGGACTTCCGTTGGATACAAACCAATGAGCATTTACTTCTATTTCATCCATCAAATGAGGCATTTCAAGTCGAAGCTTTGCACCCGCCCAAATACTATTTGCAATTTCTTGTGTACACCCTTCATTCACAAACCACTTAGCATGGTTGTCAAGCTCTGAAAATAGTGTAGGCAAGGGAATGCCAAGTTTAGCACTTGCCCAGGCAGTATTGGCAATGGCCTGTGGTGAGCCTTCCCGAACTAGCCATTTTGCACGTATATCTACTTCTCGAAAGAATATTGGAGCCTTGAATTTGAGTGTCCCACAAGCCCATGCTATATTTGCAATCTCTTGCGGATTACTTGAACTTACGAGTCGCTGTGCACGCTTTTCAATTTGTGAAAACAATTTGAATGATTGGATCCCAAGCGTTCCGAATGCCCAAGCAGTATTTCCAATTTCCTGTGTCCTTCCACAGCGTACAAACCAAGAAGAACGTTTTTCGATACATGCAAAAAGACCTGGTGAGGGCAATGATGGAGATTGCAAAACACCTAATGTTGCAAATGCCCATGCCATGTTAGCAATTTCTTGTGTATTTGCATGAAAGACAAACCATCCAGCGCGTCTTTCAATTTGACTAAATAGCTTAGGTGCTTTTACATTTAATGTTGCAAAAGCCCAAGCGATGTTGGCTAGCTCTTGACAGTTTGCTTCTTTGATGATCCACTTCGAATGTTGGTCAACAGCTGAAAATAACTTGGGTGCATCCATTTGAAGTTTAGCGCACGCCCATACAGTATTAGCAATAGTTTGAGAATTCCCCTTTGTAACAATCCGTTTCGAACGTTTCCTAACTTCCGAAAAGAATATTTCTGATTCCTTGTCCATAATGCCAAGTTTTGCGCAAGACCAAGCAATGTTAGAAATATCTTGTGAATTTCCATAACGGACAAGCCATTTGGCATTTTCTTTGTTAGTTACGCACACCCGAACAAGCATTCTAGTACGAATACGACTGCTTGTAGCTGCCATATTATTCGTATTGTTTCCAGTCTGAGATGGTAGTTGCTGCAGTTTCCCAATAGCATGAATAATTATTGCTACACCACGTGCACCCATCCAACTTACACCCCATAGTTTTAACTTGTTGATTAAGTCGTTCAAAAACGTGATAAACAATCTCTCTAGTGTAGAATCTAATGATCGCATCTTCCCCAATTGATTCATAGTAGTTGCGTAATTAATGCGATTAAAGTCATCGCCCTCCCTTTCATAAAGTAGTAATATGTCTTTCCATTTCTGTTGGCGTCCTAAATCAATTATTTGTCTATTACGAACAATTGCCGGATTCTCTTTCGTTTTCGAAGAATTGGTAAGATAATCCTGGCTTGATTCTTGCTCTACTTTTTTGTTCTCAGTTTTTAGTGCTAACAATAAAGGTACTTTATATCGTACGTCATTCTTTCCAGAATAAGTTTTACATTTAGGTGTACGTGTACTGCCTGCTGCATTGTTGCAATTATAGCTATGCAACAATGCAAATGTATTGTAGCGTGATTTCGCAACTAGCAAGCACATCACTGTTTGAACCATGAAATATAATTTCATCGTTTACCAAATGTTTTTATTCACTATTCGTCGGTTTGTCCGGGACGACGTTTATATCTCAACCGAAAATTGTTCTTTTTCTCTCTTGAAGTCTTAATTTCTTGCCGTTTCACTTCCCCTCGAATATCTTTTTCGGCACAATACAACTGGCAAAGCGAATTAGAGGAATTAGCAATGCAACTGGAGCTTTTGGCCGTTACTGGCGCCAGTATATCTCATTTTCGTTTCCGGCAGTCGAAGGACAAGAACTTTTCACGCTGTTGCACTTTTTTTCTTCAGTTTTTGATGACAACGATGTTTTTTTTTAAGAGAGATGTGATGGTGATGGATGATGGCTGGCTCCCGCGCACGATCAATCGTGCGATAAGTGCTAAGACTGTCTGCAGACGTTGTCGAGCTTTGAGCTCACAAAACCAAGCACAGACACCCAAAAAATAATTGGTTAGGAGAATAATTTCAGTTTTGTTTTACAAAATACTGAAAGTCAAATAATACAAAAGTGACCCTTGGTTTTGTACTTGGACAAGGTTGTGACAAAACTGACCATACTGCCACTGTGACATTCTTGCATAAAATCCATAGCCCTATCTTGACTAAACACACATAGGACTTCATTGTATAACTGGATGACACCATGACAACAACCAAATGGACAACAAAAATCATGTACCAAATTATTCAACATGCCAGAAAATTCCAAGGACACACATTTTATTTTCACCTCTCCTCAATGTTTGCTCAAGCAACACATGCCATGGCATTCTGCCCTCTTCTGATTGCATGCATGTGGCCTTCTTTATCTTGTCACAGTTGACAAAGCTCATCTTTACTTACAGCAAGGTATTTCATTTTGTTCAGAATTCTTGAACCTTGATTCAAAATGATTCAGCACTTTATTTCCAAAAACAAAACTGTTTGTTCATTGCCCCTTCATTGCCATGACTGCATCAATGATACCATCCAAGTTGTCCATTCTTGAGCATATGCTTGGTATGGCATTTGACACACATCTATGGGGGACTCCCACCCTAATGTCTTGTAGGGATATATCCATTGGTATCAAAGTCACTAACTCCATCATGACTGCATATTGAAATAGTTTGAAAGAACATCTACAATCCCAGCAGCCATACACCAAGGTCATTATTTATTCCAACACACATGCTGAGGCCATATGCCTGCAACCTGTCCTTTCTAATATACTGGTTGAGTGCAATACAAACCATGATACCATTTTCATTCATGGTGACATGGACAAACAGGTCCAACCAGTTGAACACCAACCATCATGTTGATGCTTTATTTTAAAACTATGATGGTTGTTATTGTAGTGAAACAAGAATTTATGCTGTCAACTTAAAATCTTTAATTGTTGTTCTTTTATTGCATTTTACTTAACCTTAAAATATGTGTGCAATTGGTTTTTGGAAAAAGCAAATATCCAAGGTTTTTAAGTAATGGATACCCCTGCAGTAACAATACCTCTGACAAAGTTAGACATGGCCAAGTCAGCAGCCCAGCTGGTCAGACAACAATGCTTTTGGCAATGGCACATGGCTAAAAACTCAATCAGCACCAAGTCAATCTGCATTCCTAACATGGATCAGTGGCTGAGAGAATTTGTTCTTATCAGCCACAGTTACAAACTGACTTGTTGCACAGCAATGATTTACAGTCAACAAATGGACTGCATTGTATATGTTTGGAGCTGTGTGATAAAGCTTGATCACTAATTTATTGATAGTTTGCATGGATACTCAAGAGGAGTTCCGGGGTAGTTGTATTGGTGGGCTCACTCCTCCAAAGCCAAACAAAATACTTCATCAACATGTTTGGTGAATGTTGCAATTACAAATTCATTCAAATTAATTTTCAACTTCAAGTCACAGGCCACACTTTAGCCCTCTGTTTATTAGAAAAAATAGTATTCTTCAAATTTGAAGTTCGATCACGGTATGGTATGCCTTCAACAACTGAAGGCATGGTTCAGGGTCACCAAAGTACTCTAGCCACAGGTATTGCAGCCAAGAAATACATGATTCGTCAGAGTGTTGAGATTTGAATGAAGGTTTAAAGTCCAGCCTCTTGAACAAGGTGTTGCAAGAGAATACTTTCATTGGAAACTTTGGTTTATGTGCATCGTGCATCCAACGAAAGTTAGTCGCTCCTGTTTCCATATTCTATGACTGCTAGGGAGTGACATACATTCTTTTTCAGCGACCCGTGACCCGTGACCCGTGGCCCGTAATCTTTTGTCTCGGGGACATCAAAAAGGAACAAGAGGCGAAGCCCTTCGCAACGGTCGCCTCAAGCCTTTCATCATCATTGTCATCATCATGTTACAAGACACGACGAATGTCCAACAACATGATGGTACTAATAATGAAGATTATTATCAACCCGGTGATGTGGTGTTGACAAAAATCGGAATATGTGTTCTTACGACTTGTCGTCGTCGCCAAGACAAAGTGGACGATGGTAATGAACAGGTGTATTATAAAGCCCGTTTATGGAGAACACCTGGAAAATCTGTAGGATCTTGTGCGATTGCCCATCTTCAACCTGATTTATTTGTACGTAAAATGCCCGCTGCTCCAGGAATGGTCACCAAACAAAGACGGCAATATTCAGTTGGAGACCACGACGACGACAAAGACGATAGTAAGAATACGAATGAGACAACTGTGGTTATGGTTCATAGTTACAGTGTTTCGAAAGATATGTATGTCGTTCATCCCTATAATATGGAATCCAATACGATGGACATGACAGAATCTATAGAATTGAAACCCCACGAACTGGAACCAGCTCCCTGTGCGATATTTTATCCCTTGTTGGAGGAATTAATGAAACGAGGAGATGAAACGGCAGCTGCTACAACTGCCCTTTTTAATCAAAAGGCTGTCACTGACATTGTGGAGAAAACAACCAGCATGGTGGAATCGTCCGTCACGGCACAATCGAAAAAATTACCTGATCAAGATAAGGTCGTTCATAATCTTATGTCGAAAGTACAGGATGTCATTCCAGATGAAGGTGAAATTAAGCAAGTGTATACCATGCTCAAGGATGAAGAATTGACGGCCTTGCTTCAAAAGGGAAAAGAACGATTGGAACAATTAATGCAAAAGGATATTCCAGAAGCCACCAAGGTGGCGTTGGAAAAAACGGGAATTACATTTGTCCAAGGAGAGGATGGAGACAATGCAGAGTCGCCCTTTTTGTCGTCGATTGCCAAGTCACGAGAAACAGCCTTGTCCACCTTGAAAGAATTATTAGTTCAGAATGCCAATATGGACTTTGCCACAGCCGAAACTACGATTCGACAAGAATTGGAAACCAACTTTGGACAAATGTTTGATTCGATGCAAATGGCAGCTCAATCGGATAAAACTTTGAATTCCATCTTTGAAACTGTATCCGAAAAGACCTCGGAATGGCAAGAAGCATCCGGCCGTCTAATGTCCACCAAATCAGCTGGACTCTTCATGGAGGGTGCCAATCGATTACAAGCTCGCGCTGCAGCGATTTTTTCACAAGACCAATTACATTGGGCAGGTCAAATTGGAACCAATTTAACGCGATCCTTCACCGAGGGTGATGCTGCTGTGGCACGTCTAAAATCCATTGAACTGGGGGATGCCGTCAAATCCCGATTATTCGAAGCCATTGAAATGCGGACGGGATCCGAGGGAGGATTGGATGCCATTATTGCCGGAGCACTCAGCACGGTCAAGGGGAAAAGTAAGGAATCAGAAGATCAAGTACAAACCATGCTTCATGATTTGCAAAATTCAGCAACCTCAGCCACCAAGGATGCCAGTGAAACACTTATTTCAGTCCTTTCGGAACGGAGTGAATACAGAGATGTGGCTCTTCTTCGTATCGAGCGAACCTTATGTGATTTAAAATCGCACTTGGGTAATGAACTGTCACCGGAAGATATTGCAGCTCTGGCAAAAGGGGAAGGTGGTACATCGGCACTCTTTGAACCTATTGCACGAAAAGCTGCCAAGGAAATTGAAAAGCAACTGGACAGTGCAGAATCGTCCGTGACGGACCCCTCCATGCTGAGTGCGTTGCAGCATGTACGAAAAATTATTTCAGGTGAACTCACCGTGACAGCCCTCTTGAATGAAACCGTGAGTATTCTCAATAACGATGACGTTGTGGCTGCAGGAGAAACATTCATGAAGACGAGTGAAGATGTCCTTGATGCACTTGAAGGAGTATCCGGAAATAAAGTTGTAGATGATGCCTTGGAAATTGCCCAAAAGGCAGGTATAACCAAAGACGTGGTTATGAAACAAATGGAAGGTTTGAATGTCAACGAGGTCTTGGTGAGTCACAAAAAATCGTTCTATTCCTCTCTCTTAGGGGCTGATAAAATGTTGCGGCATCCTTTCTTTGTTGTTATAATAATATCATCTTGATACTTATTGTTGTACTGATTTTGATATTTTCATTAAAAACAGGACACAGCACAAGATGCCATTACGAACGAAAAGGCTCGTCGAAAACTTGTATCATCCGCAACTGATACGGCACTTGATTTCATCTTGCGCATTCTTCCAGCCATGGAAATTCCTCCTTTTGATGGTGTGAAAGAAGGTATGATTTACCATCTTTCCAACCTCTCCTTAAAAGGGTTCAAAGTTAAAAAGGAAGATATCATGGTGGAGATAGCCGGAATGCGTGCCACCAAGCCGGGCAAAACAACACCCGAGCCACTTGTGGAAAGTCAACACAGTGTTCAAGTAGCAAGTACTCCTTCCATTACCTCGTTAGATTCTGAGTTGGCACCTTCGGACGTGAATTCTAGTTTTCATAGTGTCGATTCTCAAGGCTTTGTGTTTGAGGACAACCAAACTGGTTCTGGAAACAAAATCGATGCAACTGAACTCCTCATTATTGATGTACACAATATTTCATCCGTCATGAATGATCTCGTATGGAGTTTTGAACAAACCTACATGCCCTACTTGAAAGGTGGTGGAATGGCCAATGTTCAATTTTCTGGAGGTTCCATACGTTTGCAATTCGAGCTTCGAAAACGCAAAAAGGACCAAACAGACGGTGAGGTGCAGTGGGAACCCGTCTTGTGCCTGCATGATCGAAGCTGTGCGATTGAAGAGGTGAACCTGGTATTGCAGGGAGAAGGTCGCTTGACGTGGATATTGAACAAGCTAGCTGCGATTTTTAAGGGACCGCTTCGTGATTATGTTGTTGCAACAATAAAGAACATGTTGACAAGTCAGAGTGGTGCTCTTTTGGAAAAGCTGAATGGCATTCTTTCACCATACTGGAACTTAATTCTAAGTACAGCAAAGCTTGAATTGGTAAGACAAATTGTGTTCGAAAAGTAGACAGCTTTCCATACGCCTTCAAAAAACCTAACGTCTGCGTTTGTACTTTACTTGTGTCTTGGAATGAATTGGTGTTCAGGACAAGTTGGTAGAAACTGACGAAGAGGTAATTATAGCCCATGTACCAGACGAAGACGAGGGTCTTTTTGAACTTGTCTGGAAAGAACGCTTGCCACTTGGTATGAATTTGTTGCTAAACGATAGAAGCGGACTTTTAAAAGTTGTTGATTTTCCAAGAGGTAGTCAAGCCAGATCTGTTTGCGAATCACAGCAGATTGATCCAGTTGTCTTTGAAGGCGCAACAATCGTTGGAGTGAACGGGACTAGATATGATGAAAGGGCATTGTTATTTGATGCACTCAAGGATCCTTCCAGACCAAAGGCAGTTCTTTTCGAGCTTGCAAAGTCTGAAGATGCAGAGAGAATCAAGCGATTTGTTGCTGGCAAGAATAGTACCAATGATGATTCTGATAGTGACAATCGTGAAGCTGACTTTTACGTGGAGACTTTGAATTTCACGGAAAATGGAGAGCTTGGTATCCAATTTAGTAGTTCTCCTGACGACTTTGGTCTTGTAGTGAAAAATTTGCATAAAAGCCCCGATGGAATTGTCTTTGCTGCTGAACGTTATGATGTGAGTGTCGGAGATTTGCTAAGTCATGTCAACGGCCAATTGGTACTTGGAGCGAGCGGGTGTGGAAAAGATAAAGCTTTGTCTTTACTAAAAGAAGTTGGAGGTGAACGACCTCTGGCACTTTCTTTTGTCAAGCCATACCTTGTCCGGAAAACTTTCGAAAAACCCACGGAAGAGATGAGTGACAGCGGTGGTCCTGAAGAGTTCATCCTTAAAGAACAAATTCTTGCTGACGGCACCAAGAGAATAGCTGTTCGTGGTTTTAGTGAAATTCCAGGCATGGCAGAAGCTTCAGGGGTCATGATTGGCGACCATTTAATCTTTATCAATGGGAGACCAGTCGGTGCTGGTTGTCGCATGATGGGAGAGGAGAAAACTCCTGATTTGCAAGAAGTCTACGAAATACTTCGCGACAAAAATAATTATCCCATCGGCTTAACGTTTGCAAGGCCCAAAACAAATAATGCAAGCAGATGGAAAGTATCATCAAGTACTAAATTTGATCTCGACACCGCAGATACTGTTTGTGTCATGTCTGAATCATTCGAACAACTCGGTTGTATATTTGGAAGCGATCGTTTTGAAGTCAATATGCTTGTTTCCGATCTATTTGCTGTTCCAGGTTGCATCCAAGAGGAAATGAAACCGTACAGAGACCTAAACGGAAAGATTAATTTCTGTATTGAATCAATCAATGGTCAATTTGTTCCGTCGTATGCATCACCAAGCATTGTTCTTAACGCGCTTCGAAGAAGCTGGTCGTCCGATGGACGAATGGAAGTTCTTTTTTGCGACGACGAAAGAAAGACATGGACTAGAAGGTTGACGTAATAAACAATTAAAAGTACTTAAAAAAGTAGAAACGAAAGTTTGCAATTTACCACCAACTCCGAGCTAAATTCCACTATTTTGGCAAAGTTGTAATGTTTGTATAAGTAACATTGAAATATATGATCTGCAATTTCTATTCGTGGTGGCCCATTGTCATAAAGTTTTCAGAACATATGTGTGAAGTTATACCATCCATTAATTTACCGATATTTTTACTGATCTTAAAAAGTATTACGATTCATTCAGGGGCGAGCCACGAACAAGAAACGAGTGTTTCTTGTGTCCGTCAATACAATATGCCTCCTCTTCTCGCAGAGTGTGAACGAAAGAGTCTTGCACTTCTTTGCGTTTGTCACCTACCAAATCTGTCCACTCTTCACTCATGTGCGGGAAAAATGAATCACCCCCTGCCATATCAAGACTACCAACTGATTTCCAGTCGGCATATATCTCCATACCAGGGACAACTGATGGATCTGAGGATTGAAATTTACAAAATGACAAGAACGAGGGAAAAAAAGAAATCATTTTTTAGGGATGGCTACTGTCAACTGACTCACAAACAATACAGTATGCATTTTTGTATAGACTTTCTCTTACTCACCGTCCCACCCCTGATCGCGTGATGATTTTGAAAAATTGAAAAATTGTTAGTTGACAGCACAATAGGGATTCGTCGATCCAGAATTTAGCATCATTATATTATCATAAACAAGGCAAATGACTCACCTTCCATGTAGCTGTTTCAACTTTACTTCCTGCAATAATAGCTCCAGCACTCTTACCACAATATACAGCCCAGTTATCTCTATCACAACAAGCATTTAAAATATAGGATTGCCAATTACCTTTCGTCATGCAATGATGCAACCAAAATGTATTACCTCCTTCCACATAAATCAAATGTGGACTCCAACTTTGGAAGGCGTCTTTTCCACTCTTTATTATATAACATGCAACAATAATACATTTATGTTTTTTAAAAAGAAAAAAATGCCAATTGAGTCAGAGTATGTCTCTTTGTATATTCATCGTCGTTGATTTTGCCAGAATACTGTGTCAGTCACAGACCCGTCATTATGCCACAGATATGATGAAGCGAGAGAGAGAGAAAGAAATGTACTTACACTAGGAAAAAGTGATTCATCTTCTGAACCAGCTGGTTGTTTCACCGATCCATCGTCTAAATCAATTGTAACTGCTAGCACTTCAATATCTGTGCAATAATAGTCCCAAAAATGCGCCATTGAGAGTAGTAGCAGTGCAAACATGAACAACGATTTTAATAAAAATAAACATATAATACAATACATGGGTAAATAATGAAATTTACAACATCTCGTATGGTGATGTGTTTGTACTGTCTTACCATGGTTGAAAATACTTTTGATATGATTCATAATTTGTGATCTTCGTTTTTTACCATCCGCTCTTGCACGTTGTCGTTGTTTACCTGGTGAATTTGTACTATCTGATCGTAATGCATACATAGCAGTAGGGATATACAAGAGGCGTAACTCCGGGGTGTTGGCATTATTTTTTAAAAAATCATGCATTGCTGTTGGTGTTGCGTTCATTGTATCATCTATCTCTTCCAAATTAGTCAAGGCTTCAATATCTGGTCCATTACACGGACTTGCCAATACAGAATTTGAAACTACCTCTTCTGCTACCACTTTACATTCTGCCATCATGGATGCTACCAAACTAGATTTTAAAAAATCTTGCGCTTCAGGTGAAGCTAATACACCATCTGTAAAGGATGAAATTAGTAAGGCACGCTTAGCCCAATTTGAACCTAATGATGATGACAATACCTCCTCCCCCTCCTTTTCCACATCAATCACAGACAATGCGGTAGTACTAGTAAGCCTTGGTGAAGTGAATTGCGAAGATCCAATGAAACGGCCATTCCCAATATTATTTCGTCGGCGATTTACAGACTGGATGCCAAAAGTGGAAAAAGCTTCAATTTGTAGAAATAACATGTTCACTAACACTGTTGTCGCTAGTGGGAGTATTTGAATGACATGTTGCATTTTTTTTAAAAATTCAAGAAAATGAGGCTTGGAGTACGATCTCGCGTAGTAGTGGTGAGAAATACGATATGTTCTGATGTCTTATATCTAATCCCTGGGGTGTGCTTTTTTGTTAGTTTGAATACTTCAAAAGGTGTCAATAGTGTTTCATCTTTTAAAAAGAGAGAAATGAAATGAGGCCAGAGGACAAACGTCATACTCCTTCATTGACGGTGTTGAAAGACAGGCAGGGCGACAACAAGATGGACTGCCAACACAGGACATATTCCGTGTTATTTGGTGGCTTGTCACCTCCGGGTTTTCAATCATATTTGGATATTCATTACGTACTGTAGTCTACCGCAGGTACTTCTGCAACACAGAAAGGACACGTACCTGGTACCTGGTACCAGCTAGTAATGTGAGTAGAATACGATCACTCTAAGGAATTTTGTACCGAGTTTTTTAACGTTTAATGGTGACATCTTCGTTTCAGCGACCCGTGATCTTTTGTCTCATCAGGGAGTTGTCTGAAAATCGAAATTTACGTGGAGTTACGCAGATCAACCGGAGTCTTGGCCATACCAGGTACAGGTACTGTACTACTGTTTATTCTTTACTAAACCTTGTACCAAGGTACCAGGTGTTAGTTATCTGAGTTACTTTACCAGGTACCAGGTAGGGTAGTAAGGTACCTGGTAGTTTACTAAAAAGATTTAGTTCCTAGTACAACAGTTGATTGCAAG
>WKLE02000843.1:6173-20933 GCA_014885115.2 Asterionellopsis glacialis | reverse complement strand
AAAATTTCGAAGCTGCGAGCGAGCGCGAGAAATGATAAGTAAAAATGTATTGTTTTTCGTTTTTTTTCGATATTCGTAAGATTTGAAGGTCCGTTGGAAAATAAATATACGCATTATTTGCATATGATAAAATTCTAGAGATCATTACATCGGAGCATTTCATTATTTTATCCAAATGATTATATTCATGTTTAAATGTTACATTGCTTTTGCACGCTTACAACAGCTCTCCGGGTTTTCCCTGGCGCCAAAATCGGTTGTCAAACCTCATGAAATACGCCCAAAGTTAAACATTCGTATTATAGGGCCAGAACACCCAAGGTGACATCAAAGAAGAACCGTTGGTGGCATTGAGTTTCATTTTTCTTTTTTCTTTTTCTTTTTATGACTTTGCCAGTCGTATCAATCCATCCAAAGACTGCACAATTATTTATTTTGACTTTAGAAATTCGCCAGCAATCTCATTTCTTTTAGCCTTGAAGAAGTCATTCGATATTGGCCACATTCATCGTAACAAAATGATATTTCAAAAGTCTCAACGATACAATATTCGTTGTTATTGTCGTCGTCGAATCTGCCGTGTGAATCCCATCAATTTGGTTTGCCATGTTGTGTTTGCGATCTTCTGTTGCAATCTACCCTCGAGTTGTAAGGCCCTTATGCCTCCACATCCAGAAGGATTCTATGAAATTCAACCAGATGGAAACACAACGGCGCATATTTTCTTACGACATGGAAAAGACAAACCTTACATGGCAGATGGAGAGGGGCGACCTATTGTACTGGACGAAGACGGTTGGTATATTTATGATTCCTCTTCTTCTCGAAACGAAGAATCACAAAATCGAGGAAGAAATCTTCGATCTACAGAAAAGCAAAAGTTGCGCGTAGGAATAGACGAACCACCACCAATAAGTGCCACGCAAGTTCAAGATCTAAGGAGCGACTATTATCCAGAACTCTACTTTACGGATAATGAAAATAACACTAGTAGTTCTGCTCAGCACCAATCCAAAGAAGAAAAAGAGGAACGTCGACGACTTGTTCCCAAAACTGGCGAAGTGAATTGCCTAGTATTGCTACTGAAGTTTTCGGATCATCGCAATCGCAAAATGGTACCAAAAAGTGATTACGAAACATTATTCAATTCGCCAGACTTTGATGATAAAATCGCACCTACAGGGTCTGTTAACTATTTATTTGATAAGAATTCGTTTGGTTCTTATAATATCAAGTGCCATGTAGAAGATTGGTACGTTGTTGAAGGGACTGAACAAACCTGGTCATTCAACAGGAATGGACTTCTTGGAAAGGTAAGATTTTTAGATTGTCGAGTCATCTGTCATCACTGAGTCAGTATGGATTTCTAAAATTTTTCTTTGATATTTTGTTTTCAATCTTTTAGTTCGGCAGGATTGCACATTCCAAACTTAGACAAATGGACGATGCTGGTTTTGACTTTTCTCCTTTTGATGCTGACAATGATGGTATGTTGGATCAGTTCGTGATTGTCCATTCTGGCTATGGTGCTGAAGCTGGTGGGACAGACTGTAAAAATAACAAAAAATGGGGTTCTCATCGAATTTGGAGTCATAATGCTAATATCAATGGTGACAATGTTTGGACATCCAAGGATGGATCTGTCCGTACAAGAAGTTATTCTGCCATGACGGGGTTGTGGGAATCCTGCGGAGAACAAATTGCTCGAGTTGGGTTATTAAGTCATGAAATGGCGCATGCGTTGGAGTTGCCTGATCTCATTAGCGACAATGGTCATGGTATTGGAGGCTGGGGACTGATGGGAATGGGTTGGGGTTTTGATTATACACAATATCATCCCGGCCTTATCTCTGCATGGTCCAAGATACAGTTGGGATGGGTCGAACCAATTGAAATCGCAGAAACCGGTACCTACCTAGCAAAGGCATCACTCCATCATGACTGCATCTACAAGATTAAGCATGGATATCCTGAAGGAGAGTATCTCTTACTGGAATATCGAGTTGAAGAATCCTTTGACCAAGGAATTGGTGGGAACGGAATATTGATTTGGAAAGTTGATGAAAATGCAAAGCAGCGAGGGTCGAATAGTCGGGGACATCCAGGACTGTCAGATTGGCCTGAAAATGGAAATCATTATAAGGTAGCCTTATTGCAGGCTGATAGGGACTATGGTCTTGAAAAGGCCACGGACTACGGTGATCCTAAGGATTTGTGGACACCAGGAATGGCATTGTCGGCAGGTTCCAACCAATTTCCGAACACAGATGCTTATCAAGGTGGTAACATTATTGTGACCAAGAACAGCATTCAAGTTTTAAAAGAAAGTAAGCAAGGTATGGAATTTCGATTTGAAAACCCTGACTTGCCGCAAAAGGTCGTTTATGTGACTTCAGGAGTTGACGAATCGGGTGGTGGCAATCCAGGGGATGACGAATCGAAGAGCCGAAAGGTAGCAAGAAGTGTAGCCAAACTATCCTCTTTTAGAAAAAATAATCCATGGGATCGTCGTAACCGAAAAAAAAGAGCCTTGGGGATCAAGGGTGTTGAGCGTAAAAAATCTGCTTAAAATTCATGCACCGCGTAGACCTCACAAACGATACGTATATGCTACGGGCTGATGGCTCCCGTTACATGTGTCGGTATCAATGTTCATTTGATTCATGACAAAATATGTGTACAAATAGTACTATACAAAATTCATAACTAATTCAAAATTCATAACTAATTCAAAATTCATAACTAATTCAAAATTCATAACATTAAAAAACCTCCTTTATTAGACAGAATCTCGTTGCATGAAGCCGTCTCTAGTGTAGATGGACACCATTCGTTGTTATGAATTCTAACACTTCTTTAGCAGCTACACGAGGTGTAATAGCACCCGAATCCAATGCTTCTACCATAGCATCTGCTTTAGGCCGTAATATTGGGTCACTGTGTGATTTTGCAATGATTAAATCTTTCAAATTTTTCCACATCCAATATCTTGCCTGCTTTCTCCTTTTTTCTTCTAATTCACCGCTCTCTGTCATCAGTTGTCGATACTTACATATTTCATTCCATACTTCAGGTATGCCGTCTCTTGTGTGAGCACTTGTAAGTAAAACAGGTGGTGTGGGCCATACGTCTGATCTCTGTCTCATGTATTTGACAGCACCATGGTAATCTGTAGCAGTTGATCTAGCAGCCTGTTTCAAATTCCCATCGGCTTTGTTCACAATCAACAAATCAGCCACTTCAACTATACCTTTCTTGACACCCTGCAATTCATCACCACCACCTGGTGGAACTATCAAAACAAGCATATCAACACTTTCAGCTATTTCAACTTCTGATTGTCCTAACCCAACTGATTCTACAATGACAAGTTCATAATCAGCAGCTTGACATAAAGATACAACATCGTGTGTATAAGCTGATAACCCTCCAAAGGTACCACCATTTGCAGAGGGACGAACATATGCCTACCAGTTATATGTGCAAAAATAAATGGGAATACAAGACGCTTGAGTCGTCACGGTGTAATCATCGAGTAAATCATACAGCAAGATATTGAAACAAAGAGTAAATACAAACGTAGTTTGCTGATGAATAGCGTGTAAGCATACTTACTCGTTCATGTTTTGAAATCTCAATCATTCGTGTTTTATCACCTAAGATACTTCCTCCTGTAACAGTGGAAGATGGGTCAATACAAACCACTGCCATTTTATGTGGTAAGAAGGGTAGTTCGCCCTCCATGGCTCTATCACGACCATTAATGGTTGTCGATGAAGAAGAATTATCACTATTCTTTGAACGTGCTGCGAGGTCATTCAAGATATACAATCCAAATGCTTCAATGAATGTTGATTTACCTGCACCTGGTGGACCTGCAATACCAAGACGAAATGATGATGGAGAGTAGGAAATTTTATTGTCGTCATTCTTCCGGCTATCCTCTTCTGTAACATCATTCGAATTTCGCACTACATATTCTTTTAATATATGTGACAATAATAAATCTCCTTGATGTCGATGATCTGGAGCTGTACTTTCAACAAGTGTAATAGCTTTTGCTAAAGCAAATCGACGTTGACGAATTTCAAAAATTTCTTTTTGTTCTTGTGATAATGATGATGGTGTCGGTGGAGCCAATGTGCTCCTACCGGTGAGTGTTTCAGCTATTTTTTTTGTGGTCGGGGTCATACCGTTATTCCTTATAGTGTCATTGATCAGATCATTGTTGGTCGCTTTCAACGCAGCGGTGGTGAAGCGGTATCGGTGGTCATATAAATTGCCGAATTTCTGTGTATTGGTGTTATCACGATAAACAGTATTATTTGTATTGTTGGTTCTACGACAGAGCGAACCACTTCTTTGTTGTTGTAACCCCTGGGGTAAGAGACTAGTGCTACTACGCACAAATCGCCTTGTGAACGTTCCTTTGCTGCTCGAAGCAATAAGTTGTCGAGTTTTTCTCATCATAATTGTTCCTCGCCAAATGGGAGTCTCTTGCCTTGTGTGGGTTTCTATGCTTGGTTTTAAAATGTGAATATTATTGTTTTGTCTTTATACTTTGAAAGCAAGATTAGAACTTTTCAACTTTACTTTTTGTCGGTGTTCTTGGTGTTTGTTGTATTTATATCACTTTCTGTAGTTGATGTTTCTGAGATGATAGCGTCGGCTTCCAACGGCGAGACATTGTTCTTGTTTTTACGTTTTTCAGGTTTGATTGGAGTTCGCATCGTCTCTCTCGAGAGAGAGAGCATCTTTTGATAGCCAATTCTGATTGGCCCATCTCGCTCAAGTCTCACGCCACGAGAAGCACATGCATCAAAGTACGGTACCTGTAAAGTGTTCCCCCAGGGAGTGCCCATTAAAGCTAACTCTAATGCATAACAAATGAGGGAGTAAATTATTTATATTTTATGGAGCGAAAATTGGCGATGTCTTTCAACTTTCAAGGCGATCCAAGCATACCAATGAAATTCTCATCACATTGACATCTTTGTCACACTGTTACTGTCTCTACAAAGGAAATCTTCACGACTCGTGTAGGGCAAGTTCTAGCTTCTTACCCGAACTATTCTTCTCTGCAGAAAGCAACCTGAACTAAAAAGATACGTCGCAATACAAATTCATGTTACAGAGCAACCAAAGAATATGGTCTACTAGAAATTGTTGAAAGCAACGGAGGAAACAATGATAGCTCTGACACGGAAAGGGATTGTAGCTATCAGTGTTGTCTGGTTCCTCTACTTCATTCACCATCTGTTTATTCACTATGATCAAGCCATTCAATCAATTAATGGTTATGAAGATATTCTACCTACTGATGTGATCATTAGTACACTGAAAGCTTCAAAGCGAACTGACAGCCAAGACTCTGCTGATACTGCCGCAGCTTCAAAAGAAGCCATTACTTCCTTGAAACCTCTGGAGCCCGAGAAAGTGATGATCCAAAGTGAAAAGAAAGAATCAACTGTCACCAGTAGCAAACCAAATGCGATTGATATGTCAGGAATCACAAACAAAACAGATGAAACACCTTCAAGTTCCTCTTCATCGGCCCTACTTCCAGTTTGTTTAATGGCACCATTTATGTTTCAGGCTAAAACATGCAATAAAATTTTGCAAATAGCAAATATTGTAGAACTGGCGCGACGACGGAAGTG
The DNA here is from genome assembly GCA_014885115.2 of Asterionellopsis glacialis. NCBI lineage: Eukaryota > Bacillariophyta > Plagiogrammaphyceae > Rhaphoneidales > Asterionellopsidaceae > Asterionellopsis > Asterionellopsis glacialis. The sequence goes on along the minus strand of WKLE02000843.1, from coordinate 15,273 downwards.
TCAAGTAGGTCTTTCACCTGAATGGACTGAGTTTTATGATGAATGGTTTGATCCGTACCCAAACTTGATTTTACGGAATTACACAATTGGGCCAAAAACTCAAGCGAAACGTGATAATTATTGTAGGGGAAGATATTCGGGAATGGCTGCTCATTACATGCGTGACAAACACACAATCAATCCATCACTCACGACATTACCTCTACTACCAAAATACACATTTCGTCAAGCAGCAAACGATGCAATCCGTACAAGTGGATATGCCGGTGTTCAGATGATAGAAACGGCAGGCCCACAGGACAGCAACACCAATAAAAATGATGCATTGCTATCTTCTTCCCACTACTACTCTTTTATATCAGTGCATCGAAGAACATTAGAAGGTCAATGTCATTCTAGAGTCAAAGCAAACAATACATTTTGTACCGCTGAAGGTAAATATTCGAATTTTGATTTTTGCGACATCCAATACCAAGATGTTGTTGCATTTCTGAATGATACAAGTCACAAACACGACAAAAATAATGGCAGTGATCATTCCGCCAGGGCATCAGCATCATCAATTCCATCTACTAGTACAGACGAAAACATCGTATTATTTACAGATGGCTCCAGTTTAGGTAAAAAATTTGACCGAACATTTCCAATTATTGATCAGCAACCATTCCCTGTGCAAATGTGGATGATGGTATTGTCAGCTACACATTTTGGTAATACAGCATCATCTGTAGATTACATTATTCATCATTGGCGTCAAGGGAGACAAATGCAACCCAGACAATGTTGGCCACCCATTTCTCCTAATATGACTTCTCCTGAGTACCACATAAAGATGACCAATAATTTCAGTGATTTTTTACCAAAATCTGTGAAGAGATTTCGTAGCCATTCATAGTATAGAATTATAGAATGGTAATAGAGGTTACGAAAGACAATAAAGTGATCAAATAATAAATATAGAATTATGCAATTTACAACATGTTTACTCATTATTCCCGAAAGCACATTGACACGCTGTTCCTTTCAAAGGATAAATCAAGAGCATTCAACACATCGTCTTTTTTATGGGGATCATTCACGTACGGGGCCATCGCTTTTGCCACATCTGACTTTTCAAGGCTGCACTCTTTCATGGCTGCCACAACATGTGCACATGTGAGAGAATTTGTACTGCTCAACCCACTAGCAAGAGTCTTTGCAATAGAAGCCTTGTGCAAAGAAAGCGATACTTTAGATAATACACACGAAATATCTTCAGGAGTTAAAGCTCCGACACTACCAGGGTGCTCTCTTATCCAAGTTTGGACGACTTCTTCCTGTCTATGAGACTCTGCCTCTTCGACCACTTCGACAAGTGGAACAACTTGCAACATTTCAGGAGCCGCTACAGGTGCAATAGCTGGTGCAGCCGAGGCTTCAAAGGATGGGTTCATTGGTGGTGGCATAATGGAGTAGTTGGTGTCTTGGTTCGAAATGGCACCAAGGGGCATTGCAGTCGCAGTCGTCTGCGCAGTCTCTGCTTCTAAACTAGGCTTTGTTGAATCCGTTTGTAATATGGCAGATACATAAACAGGAGTTCCTTGAGTGCCACCTTCTTGCCCTGATGGTGTTGGTGTGGCGGTTGCATATACGGGAGTTTCTTGAATGCGACCTTCTTGTCCGGTTACTGTTGTTGCTGTTGCGATTGCGACTGGTGGTTGGGGTGGTGAATTTCCTTTGCAACAATTTCTATAACAGTAGACAGAGATACAACAACATGCTCCACACAAGCCAAGCACGAAGAATAAAGAAAAAACTATTCCAGCGAATGAATCAGATTCAACGAAACAAGAGCTGTCTGTTGGGATGTCTCCATATTCATTAACATCATCAATCGGTGGTTCCACTATCGAAAAACAATTTTCATCTACCACTTCAATTGACAGCCCTGCCTTACAGGGGTACCCATCTGGCCGACTCTCGCAAGGTGAAGAATCAAAGCCACCAAACAAATCGTAGCAAAGAGAAGTCCCATCGTTGTATTTAGCTTCACTAACAAAATTCTGCCCTGGAAGACCACATGCATCAAAGACTCGGTCACATGAAGATCTACAAATGCGGAGGACATTTCCCATTGTGAACTCGCCTAGGCGTGGATCACACAGCACAGACGAGAGAACTGCGACATATGGGGAACAAGTAGGGTCGACGTAGGGACTATCATATCCTGCATCAAAACCACCGATCTGACCTGTTTGTACAAAATATCTCCCTTCGCCCGAGCAACAGGACAGATCTTGGAATGAAGGAAATACCTCGTCTCCAAACTTTCCACCACATGGAATTGCTTTTGCTTCTTCGTTGGCAATGAAAGAGTCAGCTCCAGTTATGTAGCCTGGACAGATAGGACGACTGACAACCTGATCATTACTTTCCCCACAAGAAACTGGCGGATTTCCAGATTCATCAAATTCAGTAGGTTGTACAAGCGATAGACAATGGTCATCTACAACCTGAATAGATAGACCTGCCTGACAAACATATCCGTTCGGATTACTGAAACAAGAATCTGACTCATCAAAAGAAAAACCAAAGCCGCCAAACATATCATAGCAAAGAGAAGTACCATCATTGTAATTAGCAAAGATAGAATATTGTTCTCCGGGCAATCCGCATTTGTCGAATACAAGGTCGCAGGACGATCTACAAATACGGAGTATATTTTCTTCTATGAAGTCTCCTTGGCGTGGGTCGCACAAAACCAGAGATAGCGCCTCGGTATAAGCTCTACAAGCATTGGTAAGGTCTCCCAAAAAGTTATATTCGGCGTCGAAGCCACCAACTTGACCACTCTTTACGTAATATCTCCCTTCACCCGAGCAACAAGAACGATCCTGAAAGGAAGGAAATACGTAATCTTTTCCGTCCTGTTCGTCACATGAAATCGGCTTGGCAGTTCCATTGGCGATGTATGAGTCGTAACCAGTAATATAACCGTGGCATAAGCTGCTGGTACTGCACTTATTCGCTAAGTATACGAAAGGTGAAGTTGAAATTTGTTTATCAACAAGTTTCTGAGTTTCTTGGCTTTCCAAATTGCACTTGCTCGACACGCAGGCAAGTGTGCCGTCGACATTAAATCGAAGTCTTTCATTTGTATCTGTTAGACAGTCTGTGTTGAAAGGTTCTGAAGAGACAATGTATCCCCCGGCATTTTCGCATGCTTTTCGATAATCGTCAACTTTACTTTGATCGACTGTGATGTTACCGCAATTGAACCCGTCGTCTTCAATCGTAGACCGACGACGACATGCCATAATTTCCATCTCAAGGACAGAATAATAATGAGACCTTGCTGCTAAAAGTTGAACATTTTTATTTAATAATAATGTGTCTGAGGTACATTCTGCTGGATCACATGATCCTCCACATTGAAGATTTAATTCTCCTTCAAACTTGGCCATGGCTGCTTGAAATATACCTTGTGGATAAAAGCTTGTCAATTCGGATATTAAACAAGCTTCTGTACTTGGTTTGGGTATACAAAGTCGATAATCATTGGTGGTATATCCATAATATACATAGTTTTCGATAATTTCACCACAACACCCAGCACCCGATGGTGCATCTAAATTTTCCAATAATATGCCACCAGCTGCTATACACGATTTTTCCAAATTTTGTACAATACTGTCACCAATCGTAACCCTACAATTATATGTCGTCGGAAATCCATTGGAAGGAATATCTGTACAACTGTTTTGAAATGCTACCCTTTCCGCAGCATCATAAGCTTCATACGCGTTAGCCAAATCCGTTGATTCATTATACAACGTTTTCATTGCAGTACCACAAGTATCAGATACCCAGTTAAATACATTATCATCAAAAAGATGACGACGATGATGAAGAACATTGATAATTTCTTTTTTCATTGATGGATTATGATTCTTTGATTTTGTAGTTGCTTTTGATGCAGCTGCAGTAGCTGCTGCTTGTTCTGCATCTACTGTGAAAACATTTCCTAATAAAAGAAGAACAATCAGAACACTGCGACTGCTAGGATGTAATTCAAAGACCTTCTTCATCGTAGTGCAGTTAGTATAGTTGTGTTTTTGTTTTTCGAGGATAATGTTCGAGAGCTCTCACAGTAGTGGTCCAAATAATGTGATAAGAATCTGGAATGGACAGCCAGTAGACTACCGAAAGGAAAACACAAATAAAAGATTTTAATGACAGCGTTAAAAATAATCTGGGATTGACAGCCAGAAAGGACAACACGAATAAAAGAAAGGACAACACGAATAAAAGATTTAGATGATTTTATAAAGCGAAATCCCCTAGGAGAATATCGTTGCTAGTCCTAGAATTGTTTGTAGGTACGGGGGTATGTAGGACTTGGGACCGTATGCAGTTTTCCTGCTGTCACAGGTTGATTCGACGGTTGAAATCTGGAAAAGATTCATTTTTTGCATCGAATGTACGTATACATTTCGTATATAATCTATTGTTTTACACAAATACAATTTTAATACAAAACAATGTACATGAGACATTAAGTGAGTCGTCCTAATCGATTTAGTACTACAGTACCTAACTATAAGATCTGTACCAGGTATTTGAATTTCAAAAAACTCAGAAAACGGTCTATTGAGTCCTCTCTCTCTAGCGAGTTGTCTCCTAAAAGAACCTCTCTCTACTAGAGAGAGAGACTCCATCTACTCTAGTGGCTCTAGAGAGAGAGTCTGGATAAACGTGGAGAACTCATCGGAAAAATTTCAAATTAGGTTCTATCCTCTACTCGTAGAGCGCTCTCACCACGGCAAGTTGAAAGTAGTCTACTCGATTTGACGATCGACGCAGCATATGACACAATACCTGGTACAGCATCATCAACTAGACTCTTCACTAGTCTACTGCATCTTCCGAACATTTTACACAATTTTTTGTTACTGATGTTTTCAGCTTCAAGTGATGCATGATAAACCCTCAACAAAAAAGAAAAGTGGGATTGAAAAACAAGAGCCCAAAAACAACCATGAAAACAATCTATAATTTTCTTCGAGCACCTGGTTTAGGGTTCTATTTCATAACGATTCTCACTTTACTATTTATTGAAAGTGAAATTTATATACCCCGTCTGATTTCATCAAACACAAAAGTAAATCAAACATCACCAAATATTGTAACAAATAATTATGCATCATTATCGCCAGAAGAATTGAACGTGTACAAGGATCGCATGTATTTGCCCGATCCTTCAGAAATAACAATAAAAGACGACAATGAAACGTTAAAAGAACAAGTCGTTGTTTGGAAAAACGATGCAGATCGACTATGGAAATCATTTGATACCATTCAAACAAATTGTTCTAAATCATTTTATAAAATCAGTGTTCCACTATTTGGTGTATCATCCTCGATATTACATGTTATCAATGTCGTTTGGAGACATTGGATGATGGACAAGGCTGTTGTTATAGATCCAAAGTCAAACTTCAAATGGGAAAGTAGTAGTTCGAACAACAATAAGAAAAGACAAGGTGGTGGTGGCGTCATTTGGCCTAGTCTATTGAAACCTTTAGATCAAACCTGTATACAACAACAACATGTTTCGATAAGTCCTGTTGATCAATATCCCAAGGATGTCGTCAACGTATGGGACCATAAAGATTTACCAGATGGACATTTGTGGGATGCATCTATTGAAAGCAGTATGACCGTAGAATCCGTGGATTCTAGCAGCACATTATCAATGAGAGGACCGTCCAATAATTATGGAGAATGGTTTCGACGTCAATATGGAGATCTGATATTTAGTGCAGTCGTTACTGCATACTTTATGAAACCATCTCTTCTTCAACGTCAGTCGAAAGATTGTATTGCGGTCCATATTCGACGAGGTGATAGTTGTGGAAAGGGTGACGGATATCAACAAAAAGGATATGAAAGATCATGTCCACCCTTTCAAACATTCTTTGAGGGTGCATACCAAATGAAACAGAAATATGGATGGGATGATGTCTTTGTTGCTACAGATTCACCTGATATGGATACTATTTTGTCTGTAGCCAAGGAATATGGATTTACAAATGTACGGTATCAACGTATGGATCGGAACAAATATAATACAACCAAATTAATTGACAATCGAATCAAGACAATTGCCAACAATGGAGAAGCAGCATACGAAGTTTATACTGATATTCAAGAACTTATATCTTGTAAAGGTCTTGTAGGGCCATTACATTCAACCATGGATATGCTCGTCCTTCAACTATTAGTTTACAGGCAAGGTAAAATTGTACCCTTTATATCTGTCGATGATCCATGGTGTCCTGAATTTGGTGGTAATAATTTCTGTCCATCTTATAAACGATCGTGTAAATGTGTAGACATTCCACAATAAGAATACCATTTTGGCTGAAAAGATTTGCAAAGAAAAAGCATTATGGAGTAAACTTCGTTACCAAGAATAGATCAATTTGGGGAACGAGAAATGACATTGAATAAAAGACCTTTTACTTGCGCTGGCAAAGCAACAAACTTCTGTGTTTCATGCTTGTGCATCTTCACAATGATGCCAAAGATCGGTGCACTAGCGGATACAATCTGAATTTCTCGTTTTAGAAAATGTGAAAACTTTCAAAAATTCCACGATAAACATCAGAAGTGGCTTCTCCTAACAGTACGGTACATTTATTGATTTGAAAAACAAATAGAAATTTTTTAAGATATTAGAAAAGATTTTTTTGTCTTCGCATGAAAACTTAGAAAATTGCACTAGCGTACAGTTGCCTCCTTCTACTGTGTGGGCACACAATTAGGTATCATTAGTGTAAACGCACTGCATAATATAAATGTGACTCCTGCACTTCTCTGAGTTACTACAATAAGGTACTTATGTGTTGTTTTACATACAACAAGCCTACAGTGCTTACTGCAACTATGTAGGCATGGTGTGTGTTTCTCGTCTCTGTAATAATGTTTCATGTTACTTCTTTAAAAATGTATCTAGAATCTAACTTGTGTAATTTTAGTTTAGCGCTGGCATTGAGTGTACAAGTCCTTGATAGTTTTCAGAGGTCTTTTCCTGGGGTTATTTTCTTAGGAGAGAATGTTTTTGAAGAAAATGTATTGTGTGCGTGTAAGACTTCCTTTTTTTTGTTTGTTGAAGTGAATTACTGGTATGTTCGTTGTTGTGGAATACTTACGGTGAATTTGTTTGGTACAGTACATTTGACGTCTGGTATGAATATATCTTATAATAAGCTGTTCTCTACATCTGAGAAGTCATTTCCTCAATCTCATCACACGTGGCGAAAAAAATCTCTCCGTATACCACGTCATTTTCAAAGAATCTTTTTTGGGTTATCTTGTAGGGAATGTTTTTTGTTCGTAAGAAATCTCTTTCTCGAGATGATCGAATCAAAATTTGGATGTTTCAATAGTTACCGACATACTCATCTAGGTCCTACTCTTTTTTGTACTGTAGAGCTTATTGATTGATTACCTGGTATTTGATGTCCAAGGATACATTAACGAAAGGATATGGTAGATAGTACTCGTAAAGTATTTGATGTCCAAGGATACCTTACCGAAATGAATAAAAATGGAAATGATATTGTACATAGCTACCTGGTACAGAATTATGAGTAATGAAAGTAGGGGGGAATATTGTACTGTTCGTTAATTAAACCATGTAAAAAATCGCATTCGTAGTATCATTTCTGAAAGTCCATAGGATGTACGTGCAGAGCGACCTTGTGGGGCAATACTTTTATACTTGTGCCAGCTTCGTTTCGAGGGACATACGAAATTCATTAGATCCAGTACATTTATCCCGTAGAATACCTGGTTGAGATTTACTATTGAAAAAATAAGAAAACAGCATACATGTTGAGTTCAAGAACTTTATTCACGTGTCTTCCATCCGTCCCGTACTTGCGTCACTATTGTCTTTTCAAAGTAAAAACAGCTATTGTACTGATAATGATATAATAGTAATTTGATATTTTTAAATAAATATTAGGAAAGTGCAAATCAATGAAAAATACGTCTATCTTTTTAATAATGAAAAATTATATATGGAGATCGTCTGACATCTGACGCTTCTACGTCCATTCAATTTGATCTACAGTACGACAACTTAAACCTTCTCACGTTTGGGATCACTCCATCCCTTTAATAACACTCAATTATTTTATAATCAAGTACTAGGATGCTTTTAGATGTATGTCACCCTTTTTAATATGGTTGACAGCTTCTGGAGTTTCTGTTGCGAAACCCGTTGCTCAACTTGCACTTGGTGGTAGGAACGTAGTATCGTACATATTATGTGCCTATCAGGTACCTTACCAGGTACCTTGATTTACATGCGAGTATTTTCTGATTTTTTATTGGAGGAATTAGCCATTTTACTTAATTGCATAGTTACAGTTGAAAATTACGTGTTCCTCACTTGCGTTTATACCAGGTACTACACTACCTGGTACAGCACCAAGTATAATATAGCAATATAATGGAGCCTCAAGGAAGAGAATGAATCCAAGACACCGCTTGAAGCAATAATAATCTAATCAACATTATTGAATCTTATTTCATTACTTAAATTCTTTTAATTCTCACATAAAATACAAGTGCAGTTGTAGTGAGAAATATTGCATACATTATTCTTTTAATTACTTATTAGGCAAACCTTTTAGGGAGTTCCTGTTCAGAAAGTAACATAGCACTGCCCTGTATACAAGAAAGAGAAAGAGTTGTTCACGTATCGTATGTACGGGTACCACGAATACTTAGGCCTTTTATTCCCCCAACCTGGATCAGTTGAAATAAAAAGTAGATATGCGGAGTGTCCAGGTACAATATTATACTGTAGTAAGTACTTGAGGTACAATATTATAAAAAATAATTACTTAGGCCCTCAATTATTCTCAAACACCAATCTGGGATGAAACCGTATCAATCGTACGAAGTATGAAACCTATCGTACATAAAACCAAAAATGCACAGAAATCCTTCATAGTAGTCAGACAACTCTAGGAGTCTCATTTTACTTAGGACCTATCTGATACTACCTTTTCGGCAGTTGTCGGCGGGTGATACATCATAGAAAAGG
>WKLE02000840.1:6538-18095 GCA_014885115.2 Asterionellopsis glacialis | reverse complement strand
AAATCACGAGCTCCCGAAAAGATGAAAACAACTGCAAAGATCCCATTAACAATTCGACGAAACATTCAGTTCAAAATTTGAGATGCTGTGCAACCCCTGGAAAGCTCTCCTGGAATGCATCTCCGGCATCATTGACACCACCTGCAGCAGGCGAGTCCACAGACTCACCGACAGACGTCAATCAAACATGGGACAGACCGTCCGTGATGACATCAACAATCAACCGACCAAGTCAGACCGTGTCGACATGACGTCACGAGAATGACGACAGACGGTGACGTCACAGAATGATGACGTCATGTTGTCGAGCTCGGACCGCATCACTCATGTGAGCAAGATCATAAGGAGTGACACGAAAAGTGTCACGACCAATGATCACGACATGATGACGCATCACGATCGAAGTGAACACCAGGAAGTGTCATGACGAGAGGGACACACTCCAAGTCGTGATGCAATCACGTCGTCACGAACATTGCTCAGCCCGTGGAAAACACACCAGAGGCTACGACGTGCGATTAAAACAAGAAGCCTAAAGTTCCACGCGTGATCGGTTGAAGATCAGAACAGAAACATGAATTGGTCTTGCAATTGAATCACAACGCAAAATGTCACTTGACTTTAGAATTTGCTGTTGCAACGTGCAGCATGGTGCATGGTGTTAACACTCCACAACAAAGTGCGAGTGAATCACTGCAAGTGTCATGAAAAACGTCACCCCTGCTGCTGACAATGGCGCTGGCAGGAGTTGTCCGCCACCGCCAATCTCGTTGCTCGAAGTGAGTGCGAAAGAAGCTCCGAAACTTGATGAAAGCAAGTTTGCAAAGGTCAGCTTGTTTTCGAATCCCGGAAATCCGGATTCGGAGGAAAAGATCACCGTGGAATTTCCGCACTTCGAAGGCGGAAAACCAAAAGAGCTCCTCGATTGGTTTGCTAACCTCGAGCGAGTTGTTAAAGGTCAACAAATTGCCGGAGGCCCGGCTGTTCACGCAGCCGCACGTGCGTTTTCACGTGAACAGGGCTCAAGGGTGTTCAACAATGCGGCCACTCAACATGGCGCGGAAACGCTGGGTGATTTTAATTCAGTTAGCGAAGACCTTAAAAAAATGTTTCTTTCCCATGAAAGCCCTTATGAAGGAGAAACGCTGCATGCATCGTTTCCTCAGAAAACCAAGGGAATTAACAGCGAAAGATTGCCTGGATTGCTCACATACCTTAAATGGTTGTTTGGAGCATTTTCCAGAAGGCAATCATGATTCCACGTCAGATGTCACGGAAATCATGGAAATTTTGGAATTCGGCATTCCTGCGTCATGGACCAGGGAAATGCCACGCACGGGATTTGATCGGTGCAAAAAAGGACTTCCACAGTTTATCGACTCACCACAACGATTGGAAGTCACTGATTCTGTTTGTTGCCTGGACGGTGACAGGAAGCAGAAATCCGTGCGTAAAAACGGCAATGCCGATGACGCCGATGAACGCAAAAGGCCTGCTAAAGATTGTCCGGAATCACAAGCCATCCGAAGCTGGAGACACTCCGAAAGAGAAAAACACGAATGTCCACTGTCATGGTGATGACATCCCAATCCTCCAACAGGGTGGAGTTGGGTGATGGAATTTCCTGGTCTTGAAGTTTCTGGATGCGGAGGAGAAGAGATTCGCTGTCCGTGCATTGGTTGATCTGCAAGGGATTGGGCCATTCGATTGTGTGGTGACGATGCAGTGAATGTGTGAACTGCACCCAAGAAAGAAAGCCACATGCCTCTGCGCGCATGGAGGATCCTCGAGAACATCCGCAAGCCCACCCTGCGCATGATGCTAATCTCGTTCCGGACGACAGGGCTGCTACCCAGCCGAAAGAGCTGTCACCGTTGTCAGAGACGGAACCATCACTGGTGACAACGACCACGTCCTCTTGAATGGATTCGATGATCGAACAGGCAGACACTCGTAGCTCAAGTTGAAGATGGAGGTGTCGTGACCATGGTGGTTGGCTATCTATGAACTGTTTAAAATCTGGCGGAGGTTGGGGGGCATTGGAGTGTCTGAGATGGACCGGTTGTGCGACAAGCCACTTGGTGCCTTTGGGTGTGACATCAACCGGCACACTGGTGGAAGGCAATGAGGAAGATGAGTTATTTGTAGGATAACAAATGTCGGAATTGTCGGACTTGTGTTCTCAGAAGTGATGCTGCATGCGAATGAAAAGAGTCTCAGATTCTGTGTCGCAACAGCTAAACCAGCTCTGTCTTAATTTGTCGTAGGGATGAAGCCATTCTTGCAGGGGTTGATGAAGGCTGCCATCTTTGGTGGCAAATAACTTGCATGCCCGGCGTCAGACTCGCCAGGATGTTTCGTCCGGTTTGTCCTGTTTGAATTTGTTCCATTGTGCACGGCTTGATGTTAGGAGCGAATCGCCATGGCGAATCTCTGGCCGCAGGTTGGTGCCTGTTGCTGATGCAACGTTGGAAACAGTGATGACTTGGAGGCACAGTCTGCAGCAATTGATCTGTTTAATCTCGTGTGTTTTGAATTTGCCTGCGGACAAGACAACATCCATAATGCAGCGATCATTGATCCGTTGCAAGGTGTTGACAGGGGCAACTCGAAGTGAGATGTTGCCTTCAAAGGTGCTTAAACACATGCGTGGTGAGGAGAACCATTTGGTTTCCAAATGAGGCAGCCTTATGCATGTGTTTTCCAGAGGGGAGAAGCTAGTGCCGATCTGAGCCATCGTCCATGTGAAATTGATGCAGAGTGAATGAGAGATGAATGTGTTCGATCTCCAGTGCTTGAGACAGAGGAGGACCTGACCAATGCCTTGATCGTCATGTGAGGTTTGCCACGCTAAGCCACCCAAGGATTTCGGACCGAAAACGATTTCTTTCTTTGTGTTGCGATTGAAGCCGGCCTTGGACAATTCTTGTTCAGTGAAATGGCTCACTGGTAAACAGTGTCCAACACTTGGCATAAAAATCGCAAAATAACAGGTCCAAGCTTCTTGGCGATAAAATGGATTAGACAGAATAATTTTGAGATGTTTGTTGCTTTTTCCCCGAAGAATCAGTGACTGTTGTGTCTGGTTCCCGCTTGGCGATTTGAAGCAGCCGAGAGTTTCGTGATCAGCAAAAGGTGACGAACGACAAATCACCAGATTGCAATCTTTGGTGTTGGACGGGACTGAAATTTTCATGGGAATGTGATTATGGAGGACTGGCTCTCCTCAGGGTGTGAAGATAAAATCTGAAACATGGTGAAGGCACTAGGACAATTCTAGGTCGCCTCCGGATTGCCACAACAGATTGTTCCACAGTTGAGCATCGTGTTGCATTTTCTTAAACAGTTGGCAGATGTCTTCGTCAGGAGATCGGGCATTGCAATAGCCGGTGCTGTCGTCCACAAAGCCTGTGATGCTGATGTGCATGTGACGGTCTCCAGCAATGGAGATGAATCTGGCGCCATGGGCTTCGGTGTCATGGCAATCGAAGAGGATGCTGCTCAGGAAAACCCAGATCACCGGTGAATTTCCGCTGCCTTGGCCAGAGCCAGAGATTGGAGATGAGTGGCAATGCTTGTGATGTTTGTCGGAAAGTCCCAGGCTTGTCTTGAGTTCATGTTGTGCTTCTAAAAGAGTCTGCGCCATGACATGGCAGACTGAGTCATGAGTGCCAAAGGATCCACTGGCAAGAGATGCGAGCGAAGGCAGAATCTGTCGTAGCACACTGTGGCGTCGTTGGCAAATTTGATGGACGAATGCCTTGTCAAACGAGAATGTTCTTGGACTTGTTCTTCGATGAACACAGGGTCATGTGCTGTGCGTCCTGGACGACCGCCAAATTGGCCATGATTATGCACATTGTTGTCTTCGGCAGAATGAATCCTGCTGCGCCACCTCATGCTTGAGATTAAATTGCAGTCGGCTTCATAAACATGAATCACCTGGAGGCGGTGGATTCTGGTGTCACCCGGTTTCTTTAAGATCATCACATTAACAATTTGTTGCCATCGTTTGAATGAGTAGCCTTGTTGCAAAGCGAAATTCACTAACTGAAGCCGAGTTCAAAGCAGAAAGTCACGTTTGACCTCTGATTTGGCGCACTCCTCAGATTTGGAAGATGGAATGTCATGCTGTTTAATCAGGGCGTGGCAATGTCCTAAATGCATGCCTGAGGGGGAAGTTGATGTTGTTTCCTTCCACGATCGAATCTTGGACTTGCAGTCTTCTAGTTGAATTTGGGGAGCTTCAGGATTGGGACGCAGACGTTGTTTTAAGGATTTGATAAAAAGGGAAGTCATGTGTGGCAAATGTGAGTCATCGTAGTTGCCTTCCAAAATCAAATCTGAACATTCTCCAATTCCTGCAAATGGAATGTGATTAGACAGAGGAGCCACAGCAAATGGTGTGCCGAAAGCCTGTCCGAAATGGCGTTGGTTTTGTTTTAAAATGAATTCGTCAATCTGAGTTGGTTCAGTGACTTCGACCCATTCGTTGCATGATTTTGGATCACATTTGGGGTTTTTGGAACCTTCATGGAGGTGAGTGTTTGTGTGCTGTTGGTCAACCTGTGATTTCGAAGTTTCTTGTGCATGCGTTGTTGCTCCTGACGCCTTCAAAGATTTTTCAGTGCGGTGGCGAGTTGAGTGTCGTTTGCCAACTCAGCATCTGAAAGTTCCTGTTCTGGTTGGCGGGCAAATCGCATGGCCTCGGTTTTTGCAAGAGACCAGATTGTGCTTTGGAGAGTTCGAAGAAGCTCAACTCAATCTTTTTTGTTTGTCACATTTGTTAAGCATGGGTTGGATGTTATCATGTTCTGTGCACTGGACTCATCTTGTGGATGGTTGCGGTAAAAACACAACAACTTCCGTGTTGCGTTGCATTGAAGTCGAGATTTTTGAAGTTTGTGGGTCTGAGGTGGTCTTGTTGGTTTCCTGGACTTGTTCTCAGCGCCAAGTGCTGCTTGCACCAACAACGTGTCAATCTTTTCACTAAGTTGGATAGAATTCGGAGGGGAAGATTCGAGTTGTTCTAACATTTTTGCGATGTTGTTCGAATTCAAGTGGGAACACATGGCTTCTGCATGCAGTCTGTTGGACGTTCGATTGTTGCTCTGGAGTCCTTGCGATGGAGCTGGGGCGAGTGGTGATGTGAAATTTCCGAATGATGCTTGCGTGTTAATGTCTGTAAACATTCCACGGTGGTCAGATGCAATGCGATGGTGGAAGGGTTCGTACCCCGCTGCCACTGTGGTGTTTATGATGCCTTTAGTGCTTAAAGCGTGATCGATGCGACGTTTCCCTCTTGAGCAAGTGTTGAACGCAGTGAGGCCGGTCTTGGTAGAGAACAGATCATGCAGGTGGAATGCATTGGCTAGTTTGGTAATTCCTTTGAGGTTGACTCCAAATTCTTCATTAAAGTCCCCTGCTAACAAGAGTTCGTGATGTTTGTTGGACGCAACTTTGGACACTGGCTCCTGCAAGTCAAGTGTAAAGTGATGTCTGGGATTGTCACTGTTGGAGCGTTGTTGTTGTTGTAAAATGGAGCTTTGTTGGGAGAAAGCAGTCATTGTGTTCAGGTGAGCGGTGGTGGCTGAGTCGTTACAGACCTGGTGCACGAAGATCAGATGAACATCCTTCGTTTTTCCATTCAAGCGCCAGTGGATCCACCGGCCTAAGGGATCACTGGTGCATGCTTTGACGCGTCCGGTCGAGTTGCCTTGAGTCCAGCTGAGGAGCCCTCCGGGTTTGTGTTGAGTGGCCGTCGGGATGCTTGTGCCTGACAAGCAGTGTTTAAAGTGCTGATTGTGTTTCCGCAGAGTGCACTGAATGACGTCTTTGACTTGGTGTTTGGTGTTGTCAATGTTGGTTTCAATCAACGCTGTCATGTCTGCTTGGACACGATGCATCTCGGTTGCTATGCAATTCATGTTGCCGCCTGAGGTGTCTGATTGGATGCCATTGACGTTTTGGATGCAGATTAGGAGAACATGATCTGGTTTAATTTCGGACAGAACATCGCCGATGTGTTGAAATTGGGCGCTCTGTTGTGATGGTGATGTGTCGGAATCATGTTGGTTGAGAGTGGTTTGTGTGGTGTGGTGTGTGCTGTTGTGCGTGCGTGGTGTTTGTGATGGTGTGACATGTTGATGATCGTGTGGTGCATTTGAATGTGATGCAAGGAGATGTTGTCGAACACCCATCATTTGCTCAGTCCCTTTCTGGATCGGGATGTCCCTAACTTGGCTGGTGACTGACAGGAGTGGGTTGGAGAATCGGAAGTGTCTGTAGGAGTGTCTGCAATGGAATCAGTTGCGGAAAAGTCTCCGTCATCATTTTTAGGGAGCTTCCTAACTGGCGAATGGACCGGTGATTCGGATTGGAGATGCGAGTTAAATTGTTGTTTCACCGAGATTTGGATGCAATGGGCACCCTCTGACAGCAGATCGCTTCGGAAGTCATCTTTGCATTCCGCCAATTCTTTGGCGCGGGCTTCTTGGGCCTCTGTGTGTTGTTGGCGCAGTTGAGAGATGGCGGCGTTTGCTTGTGCATTCTGTCCTTGCATTGATGCTGATTGCTTTTCGATGTCTCGTCAAGAATCTTCAAGCAGCGTTTGAAGCTCAGACTTCATGGCAGCAATTGTCATTTCGTCGGAATTTGCCTTGGTCAGGTTAGATTTGTGTTGGTGGCTTTGGTTTTTGTTGTGTGGATTAGCGACTGAAGCCCAGGTCAACTGGTTTGCCAATTTCAAGCCTGGCGAAGAGACTTCGTCTCCATGATTAAGATGGATGTAAGAGCGTTTGGTGGATGGTGTGTTCGATGCGACGCTGTTAGTTGACAGTGGAGTGGGGCGGTCCTTAATTGGTGGGATGACAATGGCAGAGGTCCCCGGCTGAATTTTAGCATGGTAAGTTTCTGCGGTGCTGAGCTGCGAGACTTCTGATTGGTCATCAGAGTGTTGGAGAAAGGAACATGGAGTTGTGCTGATTTTGCTATGGAAATTCTTAACAAATTCCGGCATGAAGACATCCTTCAAATGGACTTTAAGATTGTCTATGACTTCCATGGCTTCAGATTGGTAAGAGTCAAAGCAAATGAACAGAAACCCGCTCGTTCCCCGACTTTAGATGGAATGGAACAGAGGGCCACTTGTCTCTTTGGAGGTTTTCTTGAGCAGGCATTCGTGAATGGACATTTTGGAAGCATGGCCGTCGCATGTGTCGGAAGTTGGTTGTTTGCTGAAGATGTCGTGAAAGCCAAAAACGGATCTTTTCTGTGATCTTGGGATAACTTGATTGTGTTCTAGAGCATGAGCAATCACTGCTTCGTTGGAAACAAGCTTAGTGATGCCTTGAAAAGGAACAATTTCTGTGTGCGTCAATGAAGATGGCAATTTCCCACTGGAGCAACCGACGATGAGTGCTTCCATGTGTTTTTTGATGTTTTTTATGCTGCAGGAGATTGCAATTGCATGAACGAAAACAGCGTTAGGACCATGGCCGACTTGAGTCTTGCAAGGGCGGAGGTCGATCTCGCACTCGTCACACTTGCTATTTTGCATGATGACATTCGACAAGTTGGTTTTCAATGCTTCATAATGGCTCCAATCCGGATGAGCAAATTTAAGCCATGCTGAAGTTCGGTTGTTCGTCGTTGACAATTTTGCAATCCACATGCGGTGGTTGTGATGGTCAAGCCAGGGTCGCATGGATTTTCGGAACAATGAGAATGTCATTGACGTTTCAACGAGGAGGAAGAATTTGAGAATGTTGGAGTGATTTTGACCGTGAAACGCGTTAGTCCCGGAAATCCATTTTTCGATCTGTTCTTTTCCATTCGGCAACTGAGATGGTTCAGTGAGGGGATTCGTGTTGTCAGAGTCTTGCCACCTGAAGATTAAAATCGAATTGTCTGCGGTGCAGATTTGATCAACGAACTTGCACTGAAGGGCAGCAACGTGAACTGCACTGTTAGCGTCCTGAGGAACTGACATGTGCACCTGCAACCTGTGCTTGCAGCGAGTGGTCTTTTCTTTGCCTAAATTGGTGCATTTTGGGCTGTTCTTTTTGTGTTTTCCTTGGACCGCAGTGAACTCATTGGATTCTTGATGATCACCCGAAGCGAAGAAGTCCTGGACAGAAGTTTGGTTGTTAGACTTTGGCGAACCAGTGGATCGCCGTCATCGTCGTCAGAGTCGGGAGGCTGCATCGGTGGCTGAGTGTTGTTGGTCATGGACAAATCATCCAATGCATGAGTGAAAGTGCCACGGAGGCACGGACGCATGTTTGGTCCTGCGGGCTCTTTGCCAGATGAACAATTCTCATCCTAAAAAAGAGTGTTCATTCACTGAACAAGCTGAAAGCAACAGGAGAACTGGAACGAAACTGGGTGTTTGTGAAGAGTGAAGGATCAAAGCAACAAGCTGCAACATCAGAGTGGAAAAGCATGGCACTCCCCATGATTTTTCACTCAAGGTGGGAGACATTTTTTGTGTCCATCCGTTTGACCTGAATTCAGGTCCTTGCACAGGACACTCCTTGGCTCAATGCATGCGCGAAGATTGCGCACAACTCATGCCAGGGAGACACATGAATTAGGCACACCCCTGCGCATGAATTCATGTCACCCTCCCATAAAAAACATGTCACTCCCTGCCAAAAAACATGTCACCCTGAACCATGTTTTTTGTCATCATCCTAAGAAAATAAGGACACATCATGCAATTTTATTCAATGCCTGCAAAGACATGACAAATGTCTGAGGGAGTAAAAAAAATGTTTGCATGAATGACATTTGCATGCAATCGACAAATAAAAAAGGTCCCATTCACAATTTGCATTTCAATGCACAATGAAGAATGCAGCAATGACAAAAACAGGTGCAACTGACTTTGAAAAGGTGACATTGAAATGCAAAAGGTGCAGTTGCCATGAAAAAGGTGACAATGACAGAAAAAAGGGTGTGGAGGCAACAAAAAAAGCAATAGGATTGACATGAATTGTTTTGCATTGATCACATTTGTCCTGCACAAAAGGAACAGGAGCTTCAATGCGACGACGTTCATGATTTGCTTGACTGCGGGTCAGTTGTGAATCACTGCGCAAATTCAGTGCTTGTTTGACTAGCTTTTTAGGCTTGCCTTTGGATGCTTGTTTCTTCAGCGTCTCATTTGTTGCTCCAATGCTGCCTTCATCAGATGCCATGACAGTGTCAGTGACAAAGTCAGTGGTGTGAACAACTTTATCTGCCACATCAGTCATTTGTGACATTGCACTGCCTTCATATGCATCACCAGAAGACAAAGACTTGTTGCTAGCAACTTGAAGGATTTTGTGTCTTGCTACAAAAGCTGTCTCTGATTCTTGGAATTCATTGAATGGCAAAAAAGCTTGACGAGCAGCTGAATCATTGGCAGCTTTGTTGTTGTTCTCATTGGTGGTCTTGTTAAGATTGTCAGGACAGTTCATCTGTAAAAACTCAGTCATGTGGTCTTGATCAAATGACACATGGGTCTGGCGGTCTTCAATGACCTTGCAACAGCAGTTGTTGCATTGTTGCAATCCTGCATGGCTCCATCCATCAAACACAGCATTGCCTTCACGTTCAACACGGGTGCAGACAGACTTCATTGCACGCAACTGTTTAGGACAAGCAATGTTGTCCCTAACAATGGCGCTCCACTTTTCCCAACCATTTTCAAGTGGCAATGAAGCAAAAGCTTCATCTGATGCTGACACAGTGTCCTTGACAGGCTTTTGCAGTTTAATCATGCGTTTCCACTCTGTCTTGCCAACCACACAGCGCAAAACACAATCACAGAAGAAAGTGCAGGCCTTGTTGGGATTGCCACGTGGTTGTAAAATGTCCTTTCAGTTCTGTGTCAAAGCAATGATCTGTTGGAGCACAACAAAACATGCAATTAGCAACAGCAAACCACAATTGACCAAATGCAATGCTCACTTGCCACACACTTGACTGCAGTTTTCTTTTGGGAGCGGTTCATTGTCTCCAGCAGCATCATGTGTTGCAGTGATGCTTGTTTCACATGTTTTCTTTTTTTTAGTCATCTCCATCATGTTGCGAATCACTTTTTGTGCTGCTGTCTGCACCTCATTGCGTTTTGCTGTTGAGTGCATGCCTTGCAACATTTTCACAAGCAGACCAGAATGCACAGTGAGCATCTGCAGGAATGTTAAAACGTGCAATGATCTTCCTACCCATTGTGTTAACATTTGTCAGATCATCCAATTGATTTTGAGAAGATGTGAACTTAATTTTTTTGAATGTTTGTGTTTTCACACATCGCATGATCTCTTTCTCTTCATGATCATTGCGAGGACAGCACTGTGCCACAGGCACATTTGACGGAAGCCCTTGTGACTTTGCTGCAACAAGTTGCTGGCACACACTGCATGATTAATCACATTCTTCGCGTGAAACAGAATTGTCAGCATGCTCACTGCTAGTGGCAGGGGTCACATGGCCATTAGCACCACCACTATGATTATTCAGCACTTCATCACCTTCTGTTGCCATGCAAATGTGCTAATGTCATCACCTGAAGGAGGTTTTTGAATGACATCACCAATTTCCTCATCAATTTCGGCATTGAAATTGCAGGTCTCAGTGGCGCCATGCATGCCTGCATTATCATCATGGTCAGCCATCTTGATATCAAAATTATGAGGGGGTCCTTGAAAAATTATGGGTCCTGCCTTCTTTTTTTCACACAGAGTGAAAAAAAACTGGCGTGGTGGCACCAATTTAACATGGGAAAACACGCACGTGGACTCTGCACAATTCTTATCCCAGGCAATATCTGTCTTACCTGCACTGTTTTGCACCCTTTACATGCAATGGTGAAAAATGCACAATAAAAATTCTATGAATAATCATTACGTAGTCTTAACACTGCATGTTACGTAGATACGATGTTCAACGAAAATTAAAAAAAAATACAAATGGGAAAATTTTGTTCTTAACAAAAATTTGCTGTGACATCATAATTAAAAAGGCTGGCCGGCTTCCTTCCCTAAACAATCCATGACTCCTTCTCAAAATATTTTTTGTCTCACCTGTTGCAACATGTGTAGAATTCATTCCCTTCGTGTTCATGCAGTGTTACGATGCTAATTGTTCTTTTTTGCGCAATTTTGTTCTTTTTCGCGAATTTTTTTTGTCACAAGTGCATGTTCATGGCGTGCATAAATGCCAGTGTTCTTCACAGCTTCTTTTCATGGTGACATTTGCTACCTTCTTGTCAAAAAATCCAAAAAATATTTCTGCAGCGCTGCAACACCATTTCTGCTCATCCATTGCTAGCTTCTTGTCTGCCTTCAATTCATCGTCACTTGTCCTCACAGCATTCATCTGCCACCATTCACACTTGTCATCTGTCATCAGCTCATTGTCTGCTGCGGTGTCGTCAACATCACTTGTCATTTGTGAGTGGCTTTTCTGTTGCTTTGTCATCTAAAAAAATTCCAGCAGAGCTGCCACAACATTGTTTGTCATCCTGTCTCTAGTTTCTTGTCTAACTTCGTTTCGTTGTCTCTTGTCA
>WKLE02000839.1:0-20089 GCA_014885115.2 Asterionellopsis glacialis | reverse complement strand
ACTCACCTTTAAATTAAGTAAAAGAAATGAATCATCCAACAAAGAATATCAGCAGCAGCAACAACAACATCACCCCCAATGATGGCGATGGTGTTCATGTTGAAATGAGAGACTTCGCATCAGGATATTCTCCTTTTGTTGCATCTGTCCGTCGTCATTTACAACCGAATGGGTCTATTCGTGGTGCAGATGTAGCGGAAACAATTTTACCGCTCTTTCCAGATATGTGTAGTGCTGTTCCCACTACTTCAACGCCCGTGAACGACTCCTCTCAATCACACCATGCTGCATTGGCAAGTATTGATGGTCGTCACCCCATCAGTCACGATCGCGTGGTTGAATTTTGTCTCAAAGAATTTGGTCCAGCCATTCATAGATTAGGATTTGGACGCGGTGATCGAATAGCTTTAGTATTGCCCAATGGACCTGAATTAGCATTGGCTATCCTTTCGACTGTTCAATGGGCATCTTGCGTACCTCTCAATGCTGCTGGGAGTGTCAATGAATTAGAAAATGATTTAATGGGAGCCTCCGTAGACTTAGTAATTGGGCCCTACACAGGAACCTCAGTACATCAAGAACCGGTGGCATCTAGTTCTTCTCCTTCTCAGCATAGCAACACACATCATAAGTATGCTGTCATGCCGACTGATCCAGATTCAGGATCTGATTTCTTGGCGTATGAACATGTACAAGAAACTGCTTTACGATTAGGTATACCATTCGTAGGGTTGGTACCCTCTAAAACGGAATCTGGCATTTTTTCTTTGGTAGGTGCGAAATCACCAACAGGGTCTGTGGATGATTCAGATGCCATATCTGTGAAATCTGGATTGTCAGATTCAGACTTGTTATTTATTAATGATAAAACCTCTGATGGCCTCAACAATGGCACCAAGGACGAGAATCCTAAAGCAGCAGTAGCTTCACTTGGTGGTGGCGAATCAAACCGTATTTCCTTTCGTTTACGTAAACCAAACAATACATCACAAGATAAAACATCTGTCGATGTCGTGACACGGAAACAACCGAATTCACAAGATGACGAAGTTTTGGTACTGTTTACCTCAGGTACAACGGGTTCCAAGAAACTTGTACCACATTGTTTAGGTGAAATGCTGACGGCCGCAGCTACAATTGCACTGTCGTGGGATTTAACTCCGCAAGATGTCAACTGTAATTTAATGCCACTGTTTCATGTCGGTGGGATCGTTCGTCAAGTATTTTCTCCTTTAGTGAGTGGTGGTTGTGTCATTTGTTGTCCCAGCTTTGATCCATCTATCTTTTGGGCGTTGTTGAATAATAAAGCCTTTAATTGGTATTACGCTGCCCCCACCATGCATCAAATAATTCTTGCAACTGGACACGAACAAGTGCAAATTAAAGGTCATTCCTCTAATTTAGAAGAACAAACACACCCCGAATTAAAAATGATTGCCAATGCTGCGGGTGGACTATTACCTAGTTTGGCAAATGAGCTTAAAAAAACGTTCAAGGCGAATGTCTTACCAAGTTATGGTATGACAGAATGTATGCCTATAAGTTCACCTCCCTCGAATTATCAGCTGGACCGTCCCGGTACATCGGGTGTTGCAGTAGGACCTGAAATTGCTATTTTAAATATATCTACGATGGAACCCTTGAAAGCCATGGAAGAGGGACCTATTTGTGTTCGTGGTACACCATGCTTTAAGGGATATGGACACAATGCTGTCTCTGCTGAAAAGGATGCGACAGAAGCGGGTGCATCCTTTTTACAAGATGGATGGTTTAACACGGGTGATTTAGGATACCTGGATCAAGATGGATATCTTTACATCACTGGACGTTCCAAGGAAGTGATTAATCGTGGTGGTGAAATTATTTCACCTTTAGAAGTGGAAGAAGCTGTATCATCACATCCTGATGTTGATCGGTGTATTGCTTTTTCGGCAGCCCATGATGTATTGCAAGAAATCGTTGGTATTGCCATTGTACCTGTTGCCAACAAACCAAAAATTGATTTACATTCTCTCCATGAATATTTGGGTGAAGAAAGATTAGGTGCAGCTAAATGGCCACAATGTTTAGTCTTTATGGATGATTTACCCAAGAGTAATACCAACAAATTACTACGTGTCAAACTTGCGGAGCGATTGAACTTACCAGAATTTAATGATGGATTGTATCCTATTGAACGTACATTCGTCGCTCAGTGTCCACCCAAGGGTACACCTGTGAAAACACCTATTGATTGTGAACGAGTTTTGGTAGATCATGCCAAGGTTTTGTCAACATTGAAGCAGGAATTTATGCCCGAGGTTCCTACAGATGATTTGTTAGGATTTGAAAATATTGCCATACCTACCAATTGTGAAGCCATTCAATGCCAATTTGACCAAAAGACTGGTCCTCAACTCTATATAGTGAATCACCCCAGCAGAATTGGGGCTATTGTTTGTCATGTCAAAGGTTTTGATCGGATTGATGTCATCCGTGTGGCACAGGAAAAACTTGATAAGTTCTGCATACCCTCGCACTTTTGTTTGTTGAGTGATGATGCACTTGTCAGAAGTGAACGTGACCTTCTTCCTCCATCATCGGAAGATGCTCTCAGTTCTGTATTACAAGCTCAAATGGAAGGCAATACTGCTCCCATTGACCCACTTGTGAGAGAAATGCAAGAAACATTCCAAGAATTGCTTGATTTGGATTGCAAACCTCATGTTTCTACCAACTTTTTTAATCTTGGTGGCAGCTCTATGCTTGGATCACAACTTGCGGCACGTATCCGAAAACGTCATATGATCCCTATGTCAGGTGCCGAGGTTTTTCATCATGCTAGTTGTGAAGCATTAGGAAAAGTCATCAAGGAACGAAAAGCAGATGTTCAAGAAAAGTTGAGAGGAAGGAATACACCTAGCACACAATCCGGGGCTGGCCCGGATACACTAAACAGTATCGGCTCTCTTGGGTCTGTCCTGTCCATGCGTAAGGATCTTGATTATCAAGAAGCACACTTTACAGCAAAACGCATCCCCGCAAAGAACACTTGGTGGTCATGTTTAGTTCAACTGATCCCTATCACCTTCCTATTTCCTCTTGTTGAATTTACAAGATTCTTTTTGTTCTTTATGACCTTGCTTCATTTGAAAAAGTACATTCCGGGGCCGGCCTCATTTCTGAACTTTATCATTACAGCCGTCTTGTTTAATTTGGTATGGCTCATCTTCCTACCACTTCTTTTTGTTTTAATCAAGTGGGTTTTCATTGGTAAATACCGGTCAGGAAGACACCAGATTTGGGGAGCATACTATCTACGATGGTGGCTTGTGGATGTATGTCGTAAACTCTGCGGAAAGGGCCTGTTTGGTAGCAACGAAACGACTCTCAATTGGTACTACCGATTGTTGGGTGCCAAAATTGGGAAGAGTGCATCAATTAGCGTTGACGCTGAGATTGCAGAATTTGATCTGGTTTCAATTGGTGAAGGTGCTGCTGTAGAGTTTTCAACTCTAAGACCATTCTCACTTGACAATGGTACCATGATGCTTGGTCCTGTTGGTGTGGGCAACAATGCAAGTGTAGGAATTTATTCTGTTGTGGCACCATTTACACGTGTTCCCAATGGTTGCCACCTTGGACCGCACTCAACTAGTTACGAACCCAAGGCTATGGATCATAAGCATGCTCGTTACAACCGATATAATTTCCCTGATCCTCATTGGGCAGTCATTACGTTTGGGGGGCATCTCATTACCTTGATCATAAATTTGATCGCTCAGATCCCACCATTATATATTTTAAAATGCATGGTCCGTTTGAAGGGTGATTATCCCAATGGCTTCAATAACTTTGGAGCGTTACTTGAATGGTTATGTGATCCTCGTAGGATTCCCTACTACGTTGCCATTCGTATCGCAAGGAAAATGGTTTCACCACTTGTCCATACGACTGTATCCATCATATTCAAACGACTCGTTATTGGAAAATTTGTTGCCGGACCCAAAGACACCACCTCACAATGGCAGCTTCTTCGATATTGGCTTGTAGCAACTTTGTTTTCACGTGAGAATCTTTGTGCTACCGCGGAAATCATTGGTCGACACTATGAGGGTATCAGTATAATGTACCGACTCTTAGGCGCCAAGGTTGGTAAACGTGTATTTTGGCCCGGAACGAACAATATTTTGACCGGTGAATTCGATTTGCTGGAGATTGGTGACGACGTCATCTTTGGTTCACGTGCAGTCGTATTTACAGGCACAGCCGATAGCGCTGAGCATGTTCGACTCTGCGCTGGCTCCAACTTGTCGGATAACTGTGTTATCTTCCCCGGAGCCATCATGGGGAAGAATGCTGCCCTGGGATCCAGTGGATTTTGTCCTGGTGGTTGGTACCTACCTGAACAGAGTTTATGGGTTGGTCAGAATGGAGGCGAACCCGTCCTACTTGAGAAGGGTGTTTCAGGTATTGGCGGCGATCAAGAAATTGGTGACATCAAATATGCCAAGTATGTTCCGTTAGACAAACTACAAATGACGGGTGACGAATCAACATTGCGGCCTTTCGGCAAAGCAATTTACAACCGCCAGGCATCCTACTTTGTATGGCCTATTTGGATGGTGGTAATAATGAATGGTTTGGTTACTGCTACCTTTACTGCTCTAAAGACATTACCCATCATTGGTGCACTTCATGTAGGTGCTGGAACACTTTATGGGTTTCCTATATCGGAACGAAGTTATGGTACTACCTACTATGGCAATGTGAAACATCCACTACTGCATATCTATATATGGATTTTTGGTGCAATGCTACTTACCAACTTTTGTTTCGTACTTTGTTGGGTGGCATGGGAAACAATATCTAAATGGACAATCATTGGTAGACGACAGGAAGGCATCTTCAATTGGGACACATCGTCATTCAATCAACGATGGGAATTTCATCAAGCCTTTCAAAGAATACGATATGTAGGAAATCATGTTTCCATGTTGGACTTGATTGATGGTACACCCTATATGCCAATGTTTTTCCGACTGCAAGGTGCCAAGATTGGTAAAGATGTTTGTCTTTACCCCACAAGTGGTGATCCATATATGTCAGAACCGTGTCTTCTTACTATTGGTGACCGTGCTGCAATTGATTGTGTATCACTGGTGTGTCACTTGAATACCCGTGGTAACTTTGCATACTTTAAAACCAAGATTGGTAACGACACAACTGTAAGGACAAAATCACGTCTACAACAGGGTTCAGTAGTGGAGGATGGATCCATGATTTTGGAACATTCTCTGCTCATGACGGGTGAAGTTGTAGACGCCAATAGTGTTTGGTATGGGGCACCTGCGGAACATATTTTCCAGCTTGGATATTCTTCCGATGGATTGAAGTCCACCTTCGACACAACTGCACATTCCAATATATCAACATGATGTTAAATGAAAATTAAATAGATGTATGTAAACTGAAATCATTAAAGTAAACATGGCTTTGACTTGGAATAATAATTTTTAAATGTTAAAAATACATATACGTACACATCTGCATACTAACAAATCGTATTCATCTTCGCAATTCATGTTTTTGTTTGCCTTGAAATGCAACTTTCTTTGCACATGGAAACGTTTAACGGTTTTCGCGCCGGTCTTGCAATAAGTCTCGTTTCTTCCTTATGTCCGAATTTAGGGAAGAAATGAGCTCGTACAAAGTTATTAGTTTTGAAAGTTACTTGGTTTGAAAGTTACTCTAGGTTTGAAAGTTACGAGTAGTTAGCAAATTTCCTAAAATACATTTTTTGACAAAAATACCCAATCTCAAGTATACTTACAACCCACCCCTATCAAATGACAGTTCTTGGGTCTAAATCAGCGCAGCAAAAGGACTTTATTCATGTTTCAGCTTCAGTGGATGTAACTATCTGAAGGACTGCATGGACAAGAAGGTCTCCTCATATCAACTGAGACTAGAGTTCAACACTTCTCTATTTACAGCCTTCATCATTATACTTTGCTTCACAAGAGTCTCACTCCATGTTGAGTTGCTACTAGCTGATCATATGCCTGCTTAGGAGTATGATGTGATGAGTCTTTTCTTTCAAATCATAATTCAGTGGCTTCAAACAAAAACATTCTTGTGAAGCAAATAATATATGAAATATTTAAAGTTAGAGTTATCCTTAATATTAAACTGACGCTGTTTTTTGGCAGAATTTCGAAATTCAGTGTCACGAGTCACAAGGTAAGGTAAGACACTCGTTGTCTGCCGACTGTGGCTGGTTGTTCTCGCTGCACAATGGGGAAAAGAAAAAAAGAACAAAAAGTCAACTCATGTTGGAAGTTGCGATTATCGGTGCAGGTCCAGCAGGACTTGGTGTAGCAAAAGAAATTTTAACGTCATGTCCTGAATTTTGTCGTACTCGAATTATTACCAAGACGAGCAAGAACACCGACGATAATATGATCAACCACGAAGACTGCGACGAGCAGAACGAAAGGGAAGACGAAAAAGTTGCAATTTTTGAAGAATCAGATCAAGTTGGTGGATTATGGTATAGAAATGGTGAAAAAGATCGTGTGAATTATGGATATTTGACAAACTCGTTCATAAGTTCAATCAACAATTGCGATAATAAAAAAACAAAAAACATTCGCAATGATGATGAAAAGAATGAAAAAGTTAGTAACACTACTTTTGCCAGTAGTCACCACCACCACCACCACCAGCATTGCAACAATGGCATGAACATAGAAACATCATCACAACCTATATATGAAGAATTGACAGCTAACCTACCAAAGGATCTCATGTCATTCCGTGATACTCCATTTCCACAAAATGTACCATTCATGCCAAAACCAAAAGATATTGAAGAATATCTTCAAAACTATGCAAAGAAGCATAATTTGCTTCCATATATTTATTTTCAATCAGTAGTCATCAAATGTGAAAAAGTGCAGCGTTGTTGCCAACAACAAAAACAGCAGCAACAATCACCACCACCGCAACAGCAACAACAAGAAAGAGACCAAGGAATAAAAGAGACATGGAAAATCACCACTAGAAATAATGTCACTTCCACAAAAAAAGTATTTTATGCTAAACGATTGCTCGTATGTACTGGTCACCATCGGAAAGCATTTGTACCAACTATTAGAGGTCTTCACTACTTTCAAGGTAAAATGATACATTCGTCTGCATTTCATAGTGTGGAAAAAACATTATCATCATTCAAGATCACTGGTTGCAGCAAAGGTAACAGTGTGAATACTATCACTCCAAAGATTCTTATTATAGGTGGTAGTATATCAGGTGCTGATATTGCGAAAATTTTGACTCGTGCTACAACTTGCAACAACAACGACAACAACAATACCGCTTGTCATGTTACAATATCTGTACGCACTTGGAAAACTATTCCTCATTCATTATTATTACGTCAATTTCAAAAGTCTGGATGTATACGACCTGGGATCAGTCACATTAGTTCAGATGGTTATGTTCATTTTTGCTCTGAGACAAACACTCACATCGACAAGAATACCAACACCGACACCGACAATAGCACCACTGAAACAGTGATGAAACCAGACATGATTGTTTTTGCAACTGGATATCGATATGAATACCCGTATCTTCCTTCTTCCTTTCCCCACCAAGGTGGTAGCAACAAAAACAAGGACACGGATAGTTCTAACACACTGGTAACACCAGCACCACCATCAAACAAATTTATAAGTAACGATGGATACAAAATGCAACGTTTGTATATGCGTATGTTATATGTCGATGATCCATCATTGGTATTTTTCAATATCCCTACCATGGCTTTGTCATCATTGATGTTGATTGAATATCAATGTAAATGGTATGTTCAATATATGAAAGGTATACTGCAACCATCGCAAGAAGAAATGGAATTGGAAATCCAATCAAGACAGTGTGATAAGACTCAAGATGGTTTAGGTATTATACCTGGATTTATCAAATATTGTAACTCATTAGCGCTCATGACAGATGATTATACCTTTTGGGGACAATTTGTTCAAATACGATTATGGCTATTAGTACGTTCTTTTTTGTTTGCTACACTATCAGCATTCATCTGGCCTTACTTTGGAAACAGAAATGGGACTGTGAATTCCACTAGTACCTGTAAGGCTATGAACGATGCCAAGAAACTAAAATAGATGATTCATAACAGCGACATGAGTGTGTTTCAAATTTTTCTGCACCTGTTCATGGTGCTATATATTGTGATACTATAGAGATTGTCCATGTACAATTTGCCTATACTGATGCTTTTGATAGATGGAAGGCTGAATTAAATCCGAAAGCGTACTCGCACAGTATTAGGTACCTTTCAACCACAACACAAACAACAAATTCAACTAAAATTCTTTGTGATATATTGTGTTTTTTTTTCAGGAGAGAAAGCTACCCTTGGCCTTTAAGTGTATTCCTGCCACCAGGTGGTACTTTGAGTCTACAGAGTACTCCAAGCATTAATCCTAAATTCGAGTTCAAGTGATTCATTGTCTCCTGTTAATAATTTCCAACCATGACTCACAATCGTTATATTTTTCATACGTGCATGCAATGTTCGGCGGTTGTGCTGCAGAGTTCTGATTGTCAGGTACATAGGACCTACCCTGCGAGCTTGTACCTTGTATTATATGTGAAACAACAACACGTATGTCTGGCATTTTTGAAACAGCATTTCACATTTGAGGACAAGGTTTGATATATGTGAAAGCACCACAGCCACACAACACAACTTCCGTCCTTTTCATCTTCTCATCTACGACATCAGACTGCTACCAAACAGGTACTCATACCGGATATCCCTAGGCCAGCAGGACCTTCCATTACTATTCCTTGTAGATTATCCTTTCCGATCTATACTTTTTTGTCATCATCAAGACTGGCAAGCATCCATCGTTTTGTAAAAAAATAATTTGATCGACGGGTCCTCAAGCCGATCATTCTTTGATATTGCCTGTTTTCTAAAGAGGCAATATCTAAAGCTGCTGTTCCACGACAGATAACATATTCGACGAGTTCCTTTCCATCGCTGGTTCTTTCAACTCGTCGATTTCCTCGAAGATAATCATATATCTTCAGAACCGGCGTTGCTACTTCATATCTACCGTCAAGTACATACTTTTGTATCATTTATTTTATTATTGTCAAAAGAAAGAATGATTCGCTTCGCCACATCGATATTTTCACCAAAGCCAACTGCCACTAGGAAGGCTCTTCTTGCTTCCTCCTCCAACGCTTCGTCCAACCATGTTTCTCGACGTTATCTTCACTCTGTCTCTGTCCAGCTTGATTATTACATGTCGGCTCAGTTTGCTGGTGTCGCTACTGCTATCACCAACAATATGTATGAAAAGGCAGGCCTCGACTTGAATTTTCTCCCCATTTGCCCGGTAGGACATGAGATGCGTCGTGTTAGGAAGCACGCCGACGCAGCAACATCAGGTGTCACTATCGGTAGCGTCGAACAAAACATATTCATCCCCACGCTGTACGACGACCCTGCCCTTAAAGTCCAAGGTGTAGCTGCAATGTTTCGCAAATCACCACTTTGCTTGGCATCGGTAGATCCGATGACTGGAAAATCAGCAGTCGACCAAGAAAAGATTGTTGTTGGAGCTCACGAGGATACCGTATCCTTAATCAAACGCATTCTCTCCCTGGGTCCCAATGGAGGTGAGGAATATGACGTCGTTGCAAGTCCCCGTGCTACTAAGAACTCTGATCTAAAGTCTGGTAAGCTTGGCGCCATTCAAGCCTATCTAACCACTGAGGTCCCCACATTGCAAAGAGAACTCGAAATGGGAGGTGATGACTGTACCGCTACATCTGGTGTCGTTGCTCCACCCCTCGAGGGAATGAATGGGGCCAAGTTGGGATATTCTCAAGTGCTTTTTGCCCCAGAAGAGCACATTGCATCCGGAGACGACCGTCGTGAGGTGGTTAAGACCTTCCTTGATGTGACTTTCAAAGGATGGGAGATGGCTATTCGCGACAATGAGGCAGCTGCTAGCTCTGTTGAAGAATGTAAGGCACAACTCGGTCTCGATGACGAGAAAAATGATCACTGGGACCAATCATTCTCATACACAATCCAAAATGTTGGCCTTTGTTGCGATTCCGTCAAGGAAACTTTCCAGGGAGATAAATTTGGTGTCATGAACGCAGCAAGGTGGAACGAAGCAACAGAGTGGTTGCTAGATACGAAGTCTTCTCTCTCAGCCAATTTTGGGATGGATCCTACCATTTGGCAACCCTCGCCGCAACTAATTGCTGGCAATGAACTTGCTCGTACTACTCTCGAAGAAGCCAAACAGTCTGCTGTCCAGTTCCTTTCTCAGCATGGTCGTAAACCATCTCTAGCTATCATTACCGTGGGAGAATTGCCACGCTATGAGCACGGTGCTCGTAGGTTGCAAATCTATTCCAACTCTGGCAATTCATGGTTTTCCAAGGAGGCTGCTGGTGAAGCTAATGGATTTGATGTAAAGGAGATCAATTTGTCAAAGTATACGACCACAAATGAGCTGCTTAGTAAGGTGTATGCCTTAAGAGATGTGGATGGTATTCAGTTGATGTGGCCACTCCCAAGTCACATTGATGCTGTCAAGTGCTACAATGCCATTGGTGTGGATCAGGATGTTGATGGTGCTCATTTCATTGGTCAAAGTGAGCTAGATCCTACCAAGATCTCATCCATGCCCCCCGTTACTCCTGCAGCTGCTATGGCACTGATGGAGGAATATGGGATTGAGACCAAGAACACGTCTGTTCTTGTCGTTGGTCGTAGTAGGATTGTTGGTACTCCATTGGCCTACATGGTCAATCGTGCTGGTGCTATCGTGACCGTGGCTCATTCCGAAACGTCACCCAACAAGTTAAAGGAGCTCGTAGGTTCAGCCGATCTAGTATTAGCTTGTGCAGGTTCTCCTGGTCTACTTCAAGCGGACTGGGTCAAAGCAGGTGCTACAGTCATAAACGTAGGTACTACCTTCGTAGAGGAAAAGGATACTTTATGCTCCGACTTTGAAGGAGATCTCTCCTCTGTTGCCAAGATGTACAGTCCTACCCCTGGTGGCGTCGGACCTCTTAGCAATGCTCATCTCTTCAAGAATGTTGCTCAGGCTGCCCGGCAAAAGGTAGAGACAACTAGTAAGATTGCTACCACTTGGTCGAAAAAGAGTGAAGCTTTGGAACGAACCATCCACTTTGCCAGCTACGACGATGCCATTGCATTTGCTAATAAGGTGAACGACATGAGCAGGGAGATGGACCATCATGCCAACATGACATTTAAGCACCACTGCGTTGATGGTGTTGATGTCACCCTCGAACTTTTCACGTTTGAAGCGAACAAGGTGACTGAAAAGGATGTCGAGGCTGCTAAAAAGATCAATGATATTGTTACCGAGGTGAACAACTGACTTCATATTGCAATAGATGAAAAGAATATCTAAACATTAACACCGATCATGTTAATCACTTGTATGTCTTGAGATGTCTCGTTGCTTCATAGATACAGTATGAAGTTGTAATGAGGGACACGTACGAAGGTGTTGTGGTACGATGCAACCAGAATGTATAAAGCACCGAGATGCCAATCTAATATATAGTCCTAAAAATTAATAAAGATGTAAATGTTCTTTTACCGTCAATCGTTTTAGAGGAGAATGGATTCATCTTCTAGGTAACTAGAGATTTTGTCATTGGTAGGATTGTCTCTACTCATAGTAATGTCTTGAAGATAAGCATACTTGCGACGCTGATAGACATAGGTTACAGCTACAAGCAGAATTAGAATCAACCAAAACCCTGATGCAATGGTGGTTGTCCAGTATTGACGAAGATAGAGATGTCGAAGACTCCAAGATACAGGCAAACAAGTAACAAAGACAGCAACCATGCATGCCATGAAGAAAAGGTCCACCAATAATACTAGCCTGACCAATTCTGCCAAAAAATGCATTTGGTATCTACACGGAAGTAAACGTAGAATACGATTATTGCTATTCCCAGCACCATTGTGATGGCGAGGCGGGGATGAAGGTAACGAAGATACTACGCTACCAGGGTTTCCATTTGCTGCTGATGCTTGACTTCCTCCTGCGGAACTCCAATATTTGTTGAGCAAGGAGTCAGTTTCACTTGATGCTTCATCGGTAAGGACAGAGACTTGGATAAACGACGACTCGATACTTTCATCACTTGTGGTCGTCTCATCATCTTCAGTGGCGCCATTGCAATTGCCACTGCTGTCTTCAAGAGGACAAAGCTCCAAGCAATATGCATGGACACCAGCTACAATTACGAGAAGCAGTGCTGAAATCCACGATGGGAGTCCACAGATAAGCATAGACAATGTAGTTGGTCCCAACAAGACCCACGCAATTACCAATTCACCACCAAAAAGGATGACAAGGTACATCCAACGTTTCAAGTCATTGCAGAGTAGCTCGCATACATCCACGTATGTTAGAGTTGCTTGCTCTGTAACTTGGATCATGCTGACAACCAAGACAATGCATGGGAGCGAATGAAGAAGAACGGTTTGGACAAGAGATGCCAATGCTGCAAAGGTAAGAATTATTTCACCCCGTTGACGAATGTCATACTCTTCAACATCTATCCAAGGTTGATGATACATTGATACCATGTACAGGAATATGTATGCATGGATAATACAGTAACTTGTATCTCTGAAGGTTGAAGGACGACGCAAAGAGATTGAAGATAGTGATGTCACGCATATCTGGCAGGTATCGTGTATGTTAGGTATGGCAATAAGGATAGTTAATCCAAACACCAACGCAGCAAATACATTCCCCAAGACTGCCTGTAGGAAAGCCCGACAGGCATGGGCCAAGGACTTTTTGAAGTATGAATGTGATTCTTCAGCGTCTTTTTGAAACTTTTGAGCTTCCTTAGATGCCATTACTTCTTCGACTTTAGCTTGCTGTTCCTTGACATTTTCAAATACTGCATCAAGAAATGCTGCAACGGTTTCCCTCTGGGCTCGCATATGTAATTCTTCGGCTTGTCTCCATACTTGATGTTCAATTTGACTGTAATTCGCTGCTTCCATTTCTAACGAAGTAGCCTTTTCTAAAAGTTGATCTTCAACGGTCTTGGCTGTCACGGCTTGATTATATTCGGATTGAATCGCCATGGCTTGTAATTTTGCCATGTCGCGTAATGTCGTTATACCACCCAACAAATCGCAGAATGTACGAAATCCACTTCGATGACAGATGATGAAGCTTGGTGATATAGCAACCTCTCGTTCATCCATTCGTTTATTTATTGCGTGAACTTTGTCTTGATGGTACTTTAATTTACCTAAATGATCTTGATACGTTTCTTCTTCATGTTGTGCTTGAGTGCGATCCTTATAGGCTTCAATTTCATCTTGTTTGATTAACTTGGTAAGTTGTTTACTCGTGTTGTACAATTCCGTGGCTCTAGCTTGGTCTGCCAAACTTTGATTTAACCATACCATGGCATCATGTTGCAACATTTGTGCTTCACGGGCATCTTGAATCGCAGATTGATGATGAATCATGGACAAGGCAAGATTTTGAAGTGCGTCTTGATAGTACATCATGCCGCTTTGAGCAAATTCATTCATTTGATTTACTTCATATTTGGTATTCCATTCCGAATGAATGGCTACGAATCCAAACACAACAAGAACCACATAATACACGACGAGACCACTACATGATTGTAATTAAAAAAACAAACAACAGAGAGATACATATGCGGGGTTGAGAAAACTCATCATGTGGCACATTACACGAAAATTCTTATTCGAGTGAAATCCACGTTACAAAGGTGAAGCATCACACACGTTTCAAGCTTGAAAGCAATAGAACTTGGACTATAATCTATTGAATCAATCTAGTAACAAATCATGATCAACTTCATGTTCTTACCGCCACGTCCTCATTTTCTTCTTCTTCTCCTCTCTAGTGAGTTTTCTTTCAAACAAAAAAATCCTGCAATAACCAACACTGGATGTAGTTGAGAGCAACGCAAAAATGGACAATGCAATTATAGATCCAATGCGTAGTTATATTCTTGCAAAAGCCTTTCAAGATCTCCAACGCAATCTATTGAGAACTCTGTCAGTCTCTCGTCTCTTGTCTGCTCTCCAAAGAAAACACGGCCAATTTTTTAGCAAGAATGTTCTGCGTATGACATGATATCTTGAAGTATGTCTCCGCCTCTAGAGAATATACTTGACACTACGACGCCTCATAGCTCTCATGCATCTTTCTCTTGTCTTTTGATGTTACTGTACGTTCGTTCCAGGACTACATTTTATACAATAATATATAGAGAGAATTTTGGGGATCCTGCCGCGCTGACTTGACAGGCGGGAGCTTCGATTTATATACAGCAATAGTACTGGTACTCTTTTTCAAATAAAATTCCAATAAGTATTCCTTTTCAACCATAAGTAAAAATTTCGAAACATACAGTAGTCCTACGTTTTCAATACTTTTTCCAAAAAAGAATTTACAGGATAGTTCCAAAAGATAAATAATCTGCCCGCCTGTGCGCCACGACCCCATGAAGGGGAGAGATACCTTTTTTTTCTGGCACGACACACACGCCGGCCCATACTTCGTGCTGGCAGTCACCGTTTCATGGCACCGATAGAATAGGAGTGGGAATGGTCGGCATTGCCAATCAAACCTGATCAATCATTTTCTCTAGTCAATCATTATTGAGAATGAGCAATACCAATAGTCAACAAGGTCGTGGTGGACGAGGGAATAAAGGAAGAGGTGGACGAGGACGTGGTGGATCATCATCAAGTGGCAGTGGTCGGAATGGTGGTGGACGAGGAAGAGGAGGTCGTGGACAAGGTCGAGGTGGAAGAGGAGGCAGTGGCACTTCTAGTCAAGGTCGTGGGCAAGGTCGAAGTGGTGGTGACAACAATAATCAAAGCAATCGGCAACAAAAGAATGATAATGATGTAATGGAACTTACGAACGACCTTTCGGACCTTTCTGCGTCAGCCATGCCTTTTCAACCACTTGTTCCTAGTCAAACAGTTCAACCACCACCGTCTTCTGGTGGTTCTAAAGACAACAACAGAAACAAACAAAATAAGTCCAAGGGAGGTAACACAGAGAAGGGAACGAGTGGTAGCAGTAGCAATAACAACAAACAGAAACAATCACAATCTGCAAAGGCAAAGAGTACTAGTGACAACAAGAACAACAATAGCAATAAGAATCGGAACAACGACAAGAGCAAACAACAGCATTCCAATAAAAACGAACAAGGACAGGAACAACAAAAACAAGAAAAGAATAAAAAAGATCAATCAAAAAAGAAATCATCATCATCTTCTAAAAAAGGTGGTAGTGGTGGTGGTGAAACACCTAGCACTGGTGATGCCGGTGGCAAGCAGTCATCAGTATCCTCCAAGAAGAACAAGGATAACCCCAAAGCGAAAACCAAAGTCAACAACAATAATAACAACATCAATAACAAAAAGCAACAACAAAAGAAAGACAAGTCAGATAGTAGTAGTACCACAGGTGGTAAATTAGTACCCTCCACACCACCCAATCAACCACAAATTACCAATGATATAAATTACGGCAAGGGTGAAAAAATAACTGTGTTGCATGTAGCTGAAAAACCAAGTATTGCACAAGCCATTGTCAAGGGACTTGTATCTTCTTCAACGACTTATGTAGATCAAAAGGGTGGTAAAAGTATACCCATACATGAATTTACGACAGGCTCGGGAGGTGGTGGCGAATTCCCCAAAGCACCCAAGGCATCCAAGGTTGTTCATCGGATCACATCTGTGGTAGGGCATGTCTTTAGTGTTGATTTTCCACAACAATATCAATCATGGGAATCCGTTGATCCAGCAGAATTATTTCATGCACCGGTCCAAAAGAAACCAAATAAGGGCAGTGTCATTAAACACTTGCAAGATTGTGCCAAGAATGTTGATTTTATAGTCCTTTGGATGGATTGTGATCGTGAAGGTGAAAATATTAACTTTGAAGTATTAGATTGTTGCATGCATCTAATGAAATCATCCACCACAGATAGTAATTACAATCGTGTCTACAGAGCCTACTTTAGTGCCATTAACCCATCGGACATACAAAAGGCATACCACGCCCTGGGCAAACCCGATAAGAATCAAAGTTTAAGCGTCGATGCAAGACAAGAATTAGATTTAAAGGTAGGTGTTGCCTTTTCTAGATTCCAAACAAGATTCTTTCAGGGACGGTATGGTGATTTAGATAGTGCTGTATTAAGTTATGGTCCATGCCAAACTCCTACCATGGGTTTTGTCGTACAACGCCAAATTGATATCGAAACGTTTAAACCAGAACCCTATTGGACATTGGATTTGGGTATACTGAAACGTGGACGGATGTTACGTGCTACGTGGACAGGTGGACGATCCTTTCAACAACAAAAAATTGTCAACATGGTGACCAAATGTCAAGAATTAGAAATTTCACCCAAGGTAAAGGTTTCATCTGTGGTCATTAAAGATAAAAAACAAGGACGACCTACACCACTCAATACAGTGAATATGCTCAAGGCATGTAGTAAAGCCTTGGGAATTGGTCCTCATGCTGCCATGCAAGCTGCAGAACGTCTATATTTAAGTGGATACTTATCCTACCCAAGAACAGAATCATCAGCCTATCCTAAATCTTTTGGTACGTTTTTTAAGAATTATTCTATTGTTTTCCTTTTTTGGACGGAGAAGATTCTTTGCTCTATATCTACATTCATGGTATACTTCCTTGTTTGACTTTGAATGCTTGGACTAACATGTGTACTTCGTATGTACCCCACCTTTTAATCGTACAGACATTGCTGGTACATTACAGTCACAAACCAACGATAATCGTTGGGGAACCTATGTTTCAACATTACTTCGTGAAGGACCTAACAAATCAAGAGGAGGTGTAGATATGGGTGACCATCCACCGATTACTCCATGTCGATCGGCAGGTCCTGGTGAACTTGCGGGTGATATGGCACGTGTCTATGATTTGGTAACACGACATTTCATTGCATCTGTAAGTCAAGATGCTGTATGGAGATCAACACGTGTTGACTTTCAAATTGAAGAATTAGAAGACCAGGGTCACTTCTCTTTAAGTGGTAAAGAGGTAAGTTTTATGTCATGTTCGAAATGCAACCACAGAATTATGGTCAAGGTGGCGTTCTCACTTTGTTCTTCTCCCTCGTTTCAAACTACAGCCCGTTTCACCAGGATTTCTCGCTATTACCATGCATAAGGAATATGGCGATGACGCTGAAGGGGGCGACGACGACGACGACGATGACGAAGAAGAAAGAGCTATACCTGAATTTACAAAAGGTGAAGAAATTCCTCTCTTCAATAGCTCATACCAATCATCAAATTCCAAGGTAGCTGTAACATCTGGTGCTCCCTGTTGGGCATCTTTAGGTGTAAAAGAAAAGCAAACGACAGCACCAACACACCTAACCGAGTCAGAATTGATCGGGAAGATGGAAAAGAATGGTATCGGCACAGATGCCTCCATTGCAACACACGTTGAAAACATTATGAAGCGCAACTATGTTTACTTGGAATCAGGTCGGAAGTTATGTCCATCCAAATTAGGATTGGTGCTTGTACAGGGATACCATCAAATTGATGCGTCTCTTGTGTTACCACAAGTACGGTCTGATATTGAAGATCAGTGTAGTAAAATTG
Source organism: Asterionellopsis glacialis (assembly GCA_014885115.2). NCBI lineage: Eukaryota > Bacillariophyta > Plagiogrammaphyceae > Rhaphoneidales > Asterionellopsidaceae > Asterionellopsis > Asterionellopsis glacialis. The sequence continues at coordinate 2,328 of WKLE02000839.1, read as the reverse complement.
CAAAAGGCCTTGCTTCTCGTGAAGAGGTCGTAAAACGTGCTATTGAAATCTTTTCCGCCAAGTTTGATTTCTTTGTGAAAAATATTGAGAAAATGGGTAAGTCTGCGGGCGTATTCACGTGTCTTCCTTTGTCTGATTTGTGCTATGGAGTACTTCTTTCTAGACTGTCAGCTTGCTTTTGTCAATGATGCTTCCTAACATGTTTCCCTTGCTTTTATGACCATGGCAGATATTTTGTTTGGTACTTCGTTTGCAAAGCTAGAAGATGTCGGCAAACCATTCACAAGGTGTGGTTTGACACGACGATACCTGCAGTATATTACAGGCCCACCAGTTAGACTATACAACAAATATACAGAAACTGTCTATCCTCTCCCCAGCGGAGGGACGATCAAACAATGGAGTGGTAAAAAGTGTTCGGCACCAGACTGTAATTTCGAGCTATGTTTGTATTCAGTTGGACAACCTGAACGGACATTTCCTTTGTGTCCCTACTGTTTTAACAATCCCAAACCTGAATGGGGTCGAATTCCAGGAGAAGACAATGCAGCATCTACCAATCAAGTTGACCGTGAGGATGACACCAAAGAACGTCAGATCCGAAGAGTTGCAGGTAAAAATTTGATATTGGAATGTCCCCTACCCGACAAACACCCCCTGATTGCTGATTTATCTGTAAGTCCTGATCCAGATAGTGATGGTGTTTTGATTTTAGACCCCCATTTAGGTCCGAAGTGGCGATTGGTATCCACAAGAGACCCAACGATCATTCATTTCCCTAAAGACAAGGTGGAAAAGATTACCGTACTAAACCGACAAGATCCTGTTGTGGGTTGTAATCTGATGCAAATTGAATTTAAGAATGGACAATCACCACTGGAAGATGGAAAGACGAAACATGTTTGTTGTTTCCCTACAGATGAAATAGTGCAAGGGATGGTCCGTGTTTTCCATGGTTCAGAGCGTACCAAGGCAAGTGGTCGTGGCCGTGGAGGAAGAGGACGCGGTGGCCGTGGAGGAAGAGGAGGACGCGGTGGACGAGGCCGTAGATGAAAACAATGCATCTAGTGCCAAATATCAACTAAAAGCGCCTCGCGATACTTTCTGTCAAGATGAAACTACTACTTTGTCGAGTGACGACTGCGACGTCTTCATTTCATTTTCGTTTGCTTGAAAAGGCATTTAAGAAGGGATGTGATGCTAGAGCAAGTTTAAAACTGTTTTAACGAGAAAATGGTATCACCTTTTTGTGTTAGATTTTGTTCTTAAATCCGTGCTCGTACTACTTTGTACAACCGATTCATCTGGATGTGATTTTTTATGGTTTTGTTTGAGGCTTGTCGTTCAAGTATATTGCTCGACAGCATGGGCATTCGTTGTGTCTTAAAAGCCACATTACCCTGTGTTTCAAAGATAGAAAAGAATCTAAGTTCAGATTTATTTGTGGGAAACAAAGAAAAGCCCACTTAAGAGCTATCAGCTGTCTTTTGCTGAGTTTGCATAGGTTTCAGGAGGGGCACCTCTTTGGATATGACAGCACTCTAAATGTATCAGATGACTTACATGCATTCTTGATGAAACAGATGACAACATTTTTCATTGTTCGATTCACATACCAGACGACCCTGAACAAAGTTATTCAAACATATTGGGCATTGTGTTTGTGTTTCAGAAGATATGCTTGTAAAGGTATTGATTCCTCCAGTCTCTACATCGCTATTATTGTTCGGAGAATCAGACATGGACGACTCGTCATTTCTGATTTCATCTGTTTTTGGGGGTAATACCCATGACTATTGTATTATATTTTTTAGGGACAAAGGCAAATTGGTAGAGAATTAAGAAGGAGTAAACAAGCTTTTTAGTTTGTATAAACCCAAAAAGATTTTTTCGTTGGAGAAAAAAGGAATGGGGGGAGCAACTTTTGTTTCTTACTTTGACAGAAAGTTCCTGACGTATATTTGCACTTCTTTGTGCTCTTTCTTCTCGAGTTTCTGGGACACTCTGTGTGTTGCTCTGCGTAGGTCTAACTTGATCTGCAATAGTATTGTTGTGCGCATTCACGTCGAACCAAATTGTAAAGTACGTTCGTCAAATGTTCAAATGTTCGATTTTGAAAAAGGGCAAAAAGATACAAATTCACTGATGAGTACACGAAGATAACGATTCAAAGAATCGATCGAAGAAGCGGTGCACAGTATACTTGTAAGATTCTTGCTCACCATTATTCGCAGCCACTTGTGAATTACGGGCACCACGGAAAGAAAGACATTGAAAACGATAAGGTGCGTGCCAAATAAACCAATATGCAATTATAGTATAACCAAT
>WKLE02000838.1:49023-76176 GCA_014885115.2 Asterionellopsis glacialis | reverse complement strand
GCTTTGTCGCGGCGACAACGAAATCCCAACAGCACGCTTTTTCACTAAAAGGTGTCATTATATAATTTGCACGGAAGATTGGTATACCTTACAAGGTGTACCAGGTACCGGGGATGGTGTCATATGGTCCATATCTATTACAGTTAGTATTGGGTGCGCCGTTCAATTTATCCACAGCACATCGAAAATATCATTTTAGCATCACATACAGTACAATGCAAACTTATTACCAGGTACAGTACTAAATACATATTCGGGCTCAGAAATTCAAGAAATACTCATATTCATGTTTTAAGATATAAATATGATATGTAAATCCAGAACGATGAACCGAGATCCATTATCCTGTGCCCGCTCACTCCCTCATTGGTGTCGCCACACAACAGCATGAAAAAAGACAAAGAGTTTTGTGTTACTGTAAATTTCCTTTCGAATCAGAAATGGACGGAACTGTCTAGAGTGAGCCAGGGCACGACTAGACAAAGCTCATTGATTTTTTTGTAGCAACAGATAGTGAGTAGTTATTATACGAAACCACTGGTCCTAGACTATAGGAATCATACTATCTTTCCAACAAAAAGTTAATCCTTCGAAACGGTAGCAGAGGTTGATATATTTCATAACAAGAGTAGTCACACAAGGGAGGATGATCACGACTTGACATTTTTTTTTAATCTCTTTCAAAAAAAAATATTTGAACACACAAAAAGAAGATGACTCCGATACAGAGCCAACATTCTTCAAAATATCATGACCAAAACGCAACTTCTTCACCATCAACAATTACAGCAACGAATCAAAACAAAGCCATAAATCATAAGAAGCCAGTGGTGATGAACAATAAACCAATAAATAATGTTTCTGGGTCAAAAAGCCATGGTTCATTCTGGACGAATGCAATCCAAACTGCAATACCGTCGGAAACTACAAATACAACAAAAGAAAAACTAAAAATCACCAAAAGCACGAGTGTTGCCAGAAAACCAATACAACATGTTTCCAAATCGTCGGCAGAATCGTCATTGGAGAAAAAGTACAGTGCAAATTCAAAAAATGCAATTACAAGATCTGCACTCAAACATGATAATTTAAGTTTTGCTAAAAAAGCAAGTTTAGTAGAAGATTATGCGTATCAACGTAATAATAAGAATACGTCATTGGTACCCACAACGCCACAGCAAAACAAAAAAAAGAGGGAGGTGACACAGGCAGAGAAAGAACAAACTAATCATCAAATATCTGGTAGACGAATTAGTAGTAGTCGACAAGACCACAACGTGACAACAATTCCTGTAAATCGGCCTATTATATCACCAAAAGTAAAGCGATCTTTAGAACAGGCTACGAATGCATCACAAACCCCTCATAAATTAGTACAAAATGGAATACAAGCGGGACAGATGAGTTTGCCAACAAAAACAATGACTCCAAACAAAAAAATTATGTCACCTATGACAATGGTAGGAGCAGCAACAACAGCGGCAACAACAACGACTAGAAGTACTGTAGAAAGAGTAGCAGTGTTCTTTAATGAACGGAATACAGGTGAATGTACAACAATGGTACAATCTCTTGCTACGTCCGGATCAGATGTCTTAGTTGTATTGTTGGGGACGTTCAACCATGAAATTACTCAAATGTTACGAATGAAACGTGTGACATTTAAAGTTATACATCAAGACAATAACACCACTCAAGAATTATCTAAAGTCTTGAAAGGAATACATCGCGCTATCCTTGTTACAAAATTTTGGGAACGTTTTGAAGATTTACAAGAAGAAAAGGAAGCTTTGACTCTAATTAGGGCATGCCATGAAGCCAGCGTAAGTCAAGTACTTTTTAGTACAGCGGAAGATACACAGCATTTGAGAGAGGAAGGTTTGACATCACAAATTGCCATGATGAAACCTGGAGGGTGTACTACTAGTGCTGGAAATGATGGGATCGATGAGTGTAATGTGGTTGGTGGTGGTGGAGATGGTACTCTACATCCCACATTTGCAGGAATGAAGCGTGTAAGAAAAGAAGCAAAAGCATACAATATATTACTGACACATATGATTACTTCATATCTTGATTATGAAAAATCAGGAGCTTCTCTTTGTGTCATTTCTGGTCCTACTGGGAAACTAATTGTTACACCATGTTCAATCGATCAAGATGAAGTCGCAAAGGCTCTGGAGCATAGGATGTTTACTACCAACGATGGGAAAGGACAAATCTTGGATGTTCCATCAACCGCTATTCATGATACACCAAAAAATTTCAAATCAACTATTTCGCCAAACTCTAAACCATCTTCCCAAGGGATACCCTCACCTTTTACGAACTATGATGAAAATGGACATCACAAATCACCCATGTCCAACCAGTCGGCAACTCCTGCTCCTATTCGCAATGATGGCCATCGACTCTCTGGCGAGGTCACTTCGCCATTAAAGTCACCTGCAGTGGTACCAGTGCGACAATTGGCAACAGATTTTGATTCAGCTTGCTCACCAACAAAGGGGGACCATTGTTGCTATAGCAATGATAGTAGTGAAAGCACAAGAGCAGCAATATCGCAAAACAAAATGGGCGCCTCAGCAGGTGGAAAGCCTATGCCATTTGTTTCTTACAAAAAGGCATCATCTAGCTCTAACAATGCAGGTTGTAAAGAATTGAAAACAGGAGTGGACTTCTTGGGACGAGAAAAAGAAGAAAAGAATGTAGTTGCAACTGACAGTTGTACTGATATGGTGACATCCATTCTCAGTTTTATTGGCTTGTGTGTAACGTGGTTCTTATGGCAAGTGTTCGTCAGACTTCCCATGAAGACTGTTTCTTTCACATTACAATTAATACTTGCTTCCTGTGTAATCTCTATTGGATGGTTATATTTTGTGGAAAGTCAGCAACCACAGGATGGTGTTTGTATGGGATACTACGGTTGCAACCCGCAAGGAATTTATTAGAAAGTCTCAAAAAGTCTTAACCATCCTTTGCCGTACAGACTCTATGCATTCAGCATGCTTTTTTTAATGAAACGTGCGGGTGTAATAGATCCTTTGAAAGCATTGTTGTTCTTGTCAGAGTGAAAAAAATGGCTCGAAGAAGGCAGAAAGAACAAGAAGAGAGAAACGATTGCGTCACTTCTTCTCGGCAAAAAAAACTTATATGCGATACTTCGATTATGTCGTTAAATATCACCACTGCAATTACTTTCTAAATCTTCAATTCTTGAAAATGTGTAATCGAGTATTACTTAGGATTCACTTTATAAAATAAAAGTGGACTTAAGAAGGCACAAAAGTTGACATTCTACTATTTAACAGAGATGGCATACATCAGAATAAGAATATTAAAAAAATTCTCTTCAAGCAGGTATTACTGGTACTGAGTTCCTACCGTACATCCGTGTAGATATTCGAGTCGGAGCCATTGATATTGTTCTGATGTGTTCCCTTTCAGTTCGCTGATTCATTCTTGTCATCAATAACAGAAGAAGTTAGTTCGGGTTAGGGAAAAGTTCCACTATCCTACAGGCTTTCGCCACGGTTTGATTAGCTTTCGGTCAGAAATTTTCAATTGCGAGACAGAACCGACGCTGTCACAGATATCTATACAGTCACTAGTGTACCGAGACGTGCGTTTTTAAAAGTATTGCCAAGGACCGATTGTCAATGACGGTCATCTGTCGCGGTGCTGATCGGCGGGCATACTCGATCAGGAGTAACCTAGTTTCGTTACTTCTTTTGGTTTGCTTAACTAAATCGTCTTACGCATTTTCGTCATTGTCGTCTATACCGCGAAGCAGTAATGGTAGAATAATACACCATGAATATAATCGGATACGGCACAATTATTTCTATACATCATCGTCATCATCCTTTCGACGCAAGGGTCGTCAACCTTCCCTGTCGTTATTGCGTGTCATTCAACGAGATGAGATAGAAGCTGATGCAAAAGCCAAGAAAGAAGAAGCAATCGCGCAAAGTAAAAAGAAGAAAAAGAAGACAGAAGAACGTGAATGCCTCATCTGTGAGGAGCGAGCTCCAAGTAGACTTGCAACAAAAAAGAGTTCCAAGCAATCAACAATAGGTGGAAATGGACAACAACTGAATGTGCAAGGAGACCAACAAGTTAAAAATGATGGTGATGGTGATGATGGTGATCTATTTCTCCTTCCTGGAACAGAAATAATTGAATCAATATTGACAGAACCTTTTGTTGAATTGACAATATGTGTCCTAGTCCTTTTGTCATCTCTCTTGGTAGCAATTGGGACAGTCCCTACATTACCATTATTTGCAGCTACTGCTGATCAATTTGCATTAGATGCTATTGGATATATTTTTGCATTAGAATTTGCATTACGATGGTATTCTACTGGGCAGTTAACAGTGTCGTATTTGGCAAGACCATTGTCATTAATTGATGGATTGGTGGTAATTTTACCATTGGTGATAGGGAAGGTTGCAATCCCTTTACTAAAAACAGCGGCTGTTGCCTCAGCTGGAACTAGCGGCGATACCGGTCTTGCTGTGCAGATATATAATTTGATCCCACCATGGTTACTTACCGAGTCGGGACTTGTGAATTTATTACTTCTTCGTATTTTGAGATTACAACGGATTTTAGAAGATGTTGATACCTTTGCAAAGTTTAGTGTGGCACTTGGAATCCAACCCACAGAAGTGCGACCGTATCAATTAGCCATTGCCCGTGTCGTCCTATCTATCTTTACGCTTTTGTCTGTATCGACAGGACTGATCTATACAGCAGAGCATACTGTAAACCCACTGATTCCTGATTACTTTACAGGTGAGTCTTTTTTAACAAAAATTGTGTTGAGACAAGGGACATGTAGATGTAGATGATTTTACTGATGTTTATATTGGGTTCTTGTCTGTGTTGTACCTCCTTCTTCGTCGTTTTGGGTGAAAAACTGTCCATATAGCACTCTACTTTGGTTTAACAACTCTTACTACTGTAGGATTTGGAGACATTACTCCTGTTACCTTCCAGGGACGGCTTGTTGTGAGTGGTTCTATATTGGCGGGTGTTACAATCATACCAGCACAAGCTGCCAGCCTTGTAGAAGCTTTGCTTGATTATGATAAGGAAAAACAAGAACGAAAGAAAAAATTATCTGCATTAGAAAACAGCAGCGGCGGCGGCGGCGATGAAGCAGCAAATGACAATAATATTAATAACAGAGTGGTGATAGAGGGAATTGATAACTTTGATTCTTCGAATCCTCCATCGTGGTACAAAGGCAAGGCATGTCCTAGTTGTGGTGAACTTTCCACAAGGCCTGATGCAAACTTTTGTCAAATGTGTGGATACAAATTTGCTAAAAGTGCTCCATGACGAAAGTAGGAGTCATTGCTAGATATAGAGAGGGAGGTCGTTTTGGAGGAAGGACAATGCAGTTTTCTTCGCAATCATATGATCCTCTTTTTCACTCCCTGCCTATATAACATGACTCCGAATAGATATTGGAAGAATGCTGTTGGATTAAGTGAGAACATAATTCCAACCATAGGTATGTAATGTCAGAATTTCATTGATTTGGTGCAAACTCTGCTTTTGGTGCGGTTTGACGCAACTTTATTGGATTAGTTTCTCTAGAGTGTGGAACTTGTTTGTGCAAAGTCCTCATTCTCATACAGAGGAAAGTCCAATTTACAAGCGTATAGCTTGAATGACACTGTCTCTGGTCTTCTTGGCAAACTAAAGAAGGCTGCAGCAGCTGAAAAAGTTATACTCCTAGACAAGAGTTGGTTAACAACGAAATAAATAACATAGAACATCAACAAATTTTAACTGGGACTTTGATACAGTCTATTTCAAAATCTTTCACATTTTTTAGCACGAAGCGCTCCACCAGCGATAACTTGTCATTGAATACACTCACAAATTAGAAGCTCTAGAGCGAGATGATGTTTTGTAGATAATGATGATATTTTGAATTCAAAGCATTTTTCATTTAAGGCAGTCTAGAGAGTCTCGCCACAATCTTACACATATTTCTTGTTCTTATTCTCCTTTTTGTTGTCTTGTAATATTTTATTGTGATGTAACCTGTATAGAACTCCATTGCGATGATGGTCCTCCCCCAACCGCACCACGTCCTAAGCTTACTCCAACTCATTAACCGTTCTAGGGCTATAGGATTAAAAGCTGTTTGTTCATCAAGATAGAAAAAGCCTACGTAGATTAGTTCCTGGAGGGGCTAGTACCAGTAGTCGAGATAAATTACTTGGCAGTGAGGAGGAAATCGTCGTCTTTTGGAAGGAAGTTGATAGATGGTTTATCAGTCAAAGTGATGCAAACTGTAGGTGTAAGAAGTTTCGCCTCGAAGGATTCGTTGAGGCCGGATTCAGTCATGGCGACGGCTGTGGGGTTTGCATTGGTGTTGATGAGTGCCAAGAGGCAAAGGTTTGGGTTGGTAGTGATGTTGCCTTTTGGCTCAAGGTGGTGGCAAAGGATTGCTTTGTTTTCAGAGCAGCCATGAAGGATTGAAACAGTGAGGGCGTCGTTATTGTTTGTTGTAATTTCCTGATTGATTAATTCAAAATGTACTGATTATCATTTTATTGTTCTCTCAAAAGTACACTGCAGAGTGTTGATTGTTGAAATAGACAGCACACGACCATTTTTGTGAAATTGTTGTATTATACTGTAGTCAAATTTTATTTTTTTTCGGAAATGGGACTTCGGCTTTCTATTCTTTTTATTGATTGTTGTCTATTTATTTCTGCAGCTACTCAGAAAATTACTTTCTACTCTTTCATCAACTTTGTCCTTAGTTACTTAGCTACGTATGCGAATGCATCCGTACGACAAAAGTCTGCTTAATAGTATTTGATTGTTGGATTTCAAGCTTTGTTATACAACATATTCATAAGTAAGACGGTGCTGTCACTTTTCTTTTCTTTGTATTTGAAGAATTATCAAACCACTGTTTTATTACGCCAATCATACATAATCTTGGATTATAATCATCAATCTTCGTTATTGCTGCACGCACCCGTACAAAGTCGAAAGGCAATTGTTGCAGAAGTGTTGTGTGATTTTCATTTTTTTTTCAATGTCGTGTATTTCCTTGCTAATTCATATTTAAAAAAAGAGACCCAGAATTTATGCTATCAGTTGTCTATTGAAACGTTTCAAAATAGATAAGCTTGAATTCAAGATGTAGATGGTTGTTGTGTGATTAACTATTTCGTTCGTCTTCTGAGCAACTCTGCATACAGTATTTCTCCAACAAAAAACAGAACAAAAAAGTTCGAATGCCAAAAAAATTAGCCTTCTAGAAATGTGCATCTCCCATGACGAGCATATTTAGATTCCTACATGAAAGGACTATAATATAGACACCCGAAACTTGGCACCACAAGGCCGAAATCATGAGAAATGCGTTGATATTCGCCATGGTCCATTTCGATTGATTTTGCCGCGTTGTGTGTCGCAGTGACAGCCGGAAATCGATCGAATCCTCTAGTACAAAGAAACCAGTAGAAAATTGCGTAGGAAAAAAAAATCCTCCCAAAAACCGCAAGAAAGAAAGTGTCCTTTGCCCATTTCATTTCGACTTTGACATTGGGACAAGATCAAGGTGGCACCACAATGCTTGCGAAAATGGTATAGGTCACCTCGCGATCGTCGTCAATTATTTCGGTCACCATACACCATACAATATACTGTACATGCACTCCCAGTAACATTGAAAGTGATTCGGCAATACCCAAAAAATCATGAGGTCAAATCAAATTCTTGTCATTATTTTTATGGTTGTCATTGTCGTGCAAGTACCTACTTTCTTGGTAGTGACAAGACGAGCCATCCATGATTTGGTTACAGCGAATAATAATTACGCGGATTATGAGATAAATTCTGTTCCTGCAATAGCAACAGTATCCAAAGTTTATTTCCCAAAGTCTGGAACACCCGAATTCGAAAAAACGTGTCCGTGGGTACAACAGCAAGAAGGACGAAATAATAATGTATCCCAAAATGATCGAAAGGAACAACATGATTGTACTTTGTTGGTGTGTCCAAGTAAAATTGCAGGGGAAGGTCTAAGTCGGTGGGTGTGTCAAGTTGTCTTTGCGTTTATAATAGCAAAGCAAGCGAATTGTCGAATACTTATAGATTATGGTGATGGTGTTGAACTTCACAAATTATTGTTGCCACCACCATCGCCACTGCCACCATCATACAAAAGTGACCAAAATATGAGTGTTGTTGCGTACGATGATGGTTACAATTGGACAGTCCCAAAAGGCTTCAAATGTTTGAAACAAGAAAAATGCTTTTTAATACAAGGACACGATAGTCAAGATATTCCTAAAGAAAAAATGCTTGGAACAAAGATTGCTTTAATGCCCGGATATCGTTGGCTTGGTGTAAGGGGGAAAACAATCTCTTCTAACGAATTCCCTGATCTAATCAAGGCATTACCTGGCTTTGATGTACAGACTGGTTTTGCATGCGCCATGGGTCAAGTCTTTCATGAGTTATCACCGTCCATTTTAAATTATGTCAATGAACCAAAATTGTTCACTCACATACTACCCACAGTTCGTGATTCCAAAGCCTTTGTGATTGCAATATATATCCGTACTATGAATTCAGAAAATAAAACCTCCATTGATTTATCGTCACTTGAAGATGGTGATGTTCAGCGTACTATCCAATGTGCACTACGACATGAACAACAAAAACTTCAAGAATGGATGGCGACAACAACAACGATTCCTCGTCGTGTCGTATGGACAGTCCTTACAGACTCACCAAGACTCAAAGATGCCATAGTACAGGAATATAATGGCATACAAATAATATTGAAGGACAACAATACTAACGGTAATACTACCAATGCTACACGTACTGCTTCTCCATTGAAACGAACTGTAGTGGTAACACAATCACGTGGAGTCCATACACGAAAACAAGAGCCTTTTAAAATCAAAAACGGAAAAAAAGAAATACAATTGAACAATATATCAACAGCAGTATTCGCAGAAGCGTTGATTGATTGGTATTTAATTGGTGAGTCAGATTTAGTTATTCAAAATAAATGGACCTTTGGTGTTACAGCTTCGTTGCGAACGAATCGACCCATATACGATGCGGCAAAATGTTTGAAATAATAGACCATGCAATTTTGAAAAAGGAGGTACTGTAGTCCCTGTACGAGCTAAGGTAGGACAGATATACAATGTATTTCCCAAAGATGATATACAAGATACTCTCTTAAAAAATGAGTCGTCTGTTCCAAAAATATGGGCAGACTTGTATTCATCCTCGAACAATTTTCCAGACATGCGAGTAATTTGCTGTGTGATTGATGGGCAGTTTAAAAAAGAATCATTCTGTCGGTGTCAACGGATAATTTCCCAATGTCACAAAGTAGAAGAAGAAATAGATGACCTTGAAGTTCTTGTTTCAAAAAATATTCCTCTCTAGTTACTGTAGTGTAGTATTAATAACTTTTCTTTTTTAGCAATAAGCACGCCAGCATCGATCGTCTAATGGCATAGATGATCGAAATATTTTATAATATTCATGTGAAAGAGAGTAACAAGGAATAAACAAAATATTAGGATTACATTCATACCGTGTAGTACGGTGCATAGGACAAAATCAACGAATAAAGTATCAGGTACGGGAATGTGTAGTGAGCCGTCTCAGTCTCCGTCTAAAAGTAGTCGCTATGGTGCAAAAGATTAGGTGGAGGAGCACTTATCTGGGTTTGACCAGACCGGGAATCGAACCCGGGTCGATGCAACCACAATGCATCATACTAACCACTGTACGATCTAGTCCAACAGTATGCGTGATTTTAGGCTATATGAATTGCTCACTATACTGTAGGGATCCAGGCAAAAATGTTCTTCTCTGAGGTTTAGAGCATCAGTTCTACCCATCAATAACTTTCCATTGATTCAATAGATTCTTTTAATATACAATAGTGTATTTTATGCCTTTTATGATTTTACTAGTAGTATATTTATTGATTATTGGCTGTTGTTCCATCATCATGGTTGTGTGCTGGTGGTCACACTATAGTCGTGTTGTCCCTAGCACATGTATTTTCCTGTGGTGTTGGCTGTCACTACTACAAGTATATGTGTTTTCTTGTGTTGTTCCTAGTACATGAAAAAGAGATTAAAGGACAGCAATGAAATCTCTCAAGATTGAACCAACTGGTCTGGAGCAATTGATCCATCTATTTGTCCTGATAAACAAATGAAAATATATATATAAATCTGTAATTATTCTTGTGCCTTCCCCCTTTTCAAAAAATTTGCAAAATCATCAGTTATAAAGAAATAATATATAGTAAAACACTAACATGATGTAATGACACCTACAATATATATATATAGCAAAAAACAGTAGTACAAAAGTAATGTTGATTATTGTCTTCTCCTAGTATCACTCACACAAAAGTTTGAAGAGCAATTACTCATGAAGACATACAAAACAAATTTGTGGAGCAGTCACTTGGTTAATGTAAGAAAGCATTTCTGTAATCATGATAGTGAACTTGTACCCAGTCAATCTCCCAACAAAGGGCATAAAAGAGCATTCTTTTGCCATCACCCATGCCATGACCAAGAATTATCTGATATCAGCACTTATAGTTATAGTCCTTCATCTTCATGTTGTGGAAAAAACTATCATCATTTGAAGACAATGAACCACCATAGTAGCTCACACTTTGTGAGCATGGGCAAAAACCAGTACCATAAATATAAGGTACAAGAATCAAATATATGATCTCAACTACAAGGAAGGTGTCTGGTGTACTATGATGATTGGCTCTTTATGTTAACAACCATATGGGTTTTTTTTAGATATTATGTGGTTAATCAATAAGGTTCTACTTTCCTGATGCAGTCCTTGTCCTCAAGGCTAATTACATTATTCAGTCTTTTTTTGTTTTAAAATGTTTCAACAAGAAAAGGATCTAAGAAGATTATTTTACCTTGTGATTCCAACAAACCAGACCAACTTGATATTATTCAATTTGGGAAGAGTCACAAAACTGAACAATTTGGTATTACTACATTACTAATATACAATGTTCATATCACCTTTGACACAAAAATAGTATTGTGGTAAGCCAGCAGGCACTGTGCTGGTGGTGATGATAACCCTTAAAAGACCCTCATCCATCAAATATTGCCTATGTTTATCTTGTTGTTCTTCATGAATGCATCCCTAATTTGGTTCAGGAGAGCAATTTCAAGTTTAAGGAGCTCTCAAGCACCAATGTAAAGTTCAATGCTGCTACAGTCTGCATGCACTAATAAGAAACATTGCATTCCTTAGCCAAGCTTGAAATTTTGCCCTTATTTAAGAAATTACAAGCTTGATTTTCAAAATCATTTCTTATATGGCATATGTCTTTTTTGAAGACATAGTAATATATTTTCTTTTGTCTTTTTTATGTCATAATTAGGTCATAAATAAAAAACATTACTTATTGCAAGCTTGGGTTTTTCTGATTTTTTAAGAAATTTTAAGCTTGTTGGCAAAATTTGGCCCATTTCTTATTGGTGTATGTGGGCTGTATTAAACAAAAACCTTATTGGGTGTTTGCTGCTGAGACAAGTGGTGATACCTCCTATTTAAAAATGAAGGGTAGAATAACACCAATGCAGCCTTTTATTAATTAAATCCCCCTAACTCAATATTATGGCTGATATCATTGTAGTAACTTGTCAAGCCATGGAGACCAAAATGCATCATCAAATGCTTTTTGTATGTACTGCTGACTGTGAAAATGGGGTACGAAGAAGGGAAAATGTCATGTCTCCTGACAAAGAAGGAATCTTTCTCCCATTAAGAATTCTTTGAATACAAAACATCAAGCTTGGCACAAAAAACTCCTACTAAAGCTCACCACAAAGCTGTCTGTCAAAATGGCTCAAGCAGCAGGTAATTTACTATTTGGGTACCCGTATTTTATATAATCTATCAAAAAAGCTACCAGAATCATGAGGTACTTAACTAGTAGTGTTAAGCTTAGTTCCTCTATAGTAAGTTCAAAATGACTCTAACTATCAAACAACCTTAATGATGTCATCATTATCTCACATGCACACTGTATGTGTATGTGCTGTTAGCTATGACAAAACAAATAATTTTCAAAATGACTTGTTAACTACTATTAAATAACATAGAATTTTCCCAAAATGAGAGGGAAAATCAAAATGATTCAGCTACTAAATTATATTAAATTGGATTGATATTTGTTGAATTATCATATAAAACAGTTTGATAATGATGAGTTTAGACCAAATAAGACTGGCGCTATTAAAATGTGCAACAATTGATTAAGTTGACTAAAAATTAGTACTAAGAGTTATGGTTAGGGTCACCCAGAGAGCGCACATTTTAATAGCGCCAGTCTTAAATATAATGTCAGATGCAAGGTTGAATGAAGCAAAAAACACCAGTCATGTGGCTCAAGTTGGTGCAACCTGAAATGTAAATCAAAACATTTTTAGAAATAAGAAATTTAGGGCTCCCTGAAACTAAGTGAAATCCTTATATAGATGATCACTACTGAAGCTTGTAGACAGATATTGATCAGATGTAAATACACAACAATAAATGCCATTGATTCTTTGTCTCAAAGAAAAATTATGGGAAAATTGAGAAAGCTAAGTTCACTTAGAAACTTCAAAATTTGAAAACAGTCCCGTCATGAATTATTTTTCAGAGTCATTCTTGAAGGCCCATCATCATGACTACCACCACTTGGGAAGAGAATCATTGCCCTAGTCTACTGCAGATAGGTGGGTAGCTTATTTTCTTTCAATAAAATGATCCATTTTCTGCTGCCAAGGTAAAGTGCATGTAGTGCCTGTTTTGAACCAATATGTCATTTTTAGCTGGGATCAATCTCTCCACAAAAGGAGGAGCCTCCTCCTCACCAGCTCTCTGCAGAGTGGATGATAGAAGCCTAGTAAGATCAGGAGGAGCTATTGTGGAACACTATACTATACTTATTACTTATTTGGACTAAGTATAGATCTAACACTATAAAAGTTATATTAACCCCTTCAATGAAGGACAAAAAGAAATACCACATGCTGTTACACAAGCTTTCCTGGAGTAGTACATTGGACTCATCCTCACAAAGTTATATGACAGTACAGTCTTGAGATATATGGCAGAGACTTCCTAGGTTTTGAACCAGATGGAAGGAAGTAATCTTCCTATGTATATGGTTCAGAAGGCATCCTTTTCAAAATTGCATTTGCAAATTGAGCTACAAGGAATAAATTTATAAATTTAATTCATAGTATGCATCACAGCTGCTAAAATCTACACTAAGTATGGTGGAAATGATAGGCTTTTCTCATGGCCTGTCAGTAACCCTCCTTATAGACACTAGGGGGGAAAAGCTTGTCAGCAGAGTTTTACAAAAAAAAACAGATTTTTTTTTGTAAAATGTTGCACATGATGGGAATAGATGAAGCCAGGAGTAGTCCTGGATGTTGTGATTGTTTTGTAAAGAAAGAGATGGGGATTGATTGAATATGTTAATTGAGCTACAACAAGGATGTAACAGTGTGAAGAGTGCAGTTTGTCAAATTAGCACCATTTGACACACTTTTTAGAAGAGGTTTACAAAAAAAGTCCTCTACAATATTGTAATATTTTCTATAAGAAAGATGGATGTTGTATGTATGGACTACTAAAAAAGTATAAGGAAATAAATTATAGTATAAAGCAACTGCATGACATGTACAAAAAAATAAACACACCTCTGATGAATCAGACAGAACCAAACATTGGAGAAGCATAACAGGGAAGATTCAAAGGACTTGTGCAAATGGTACTTGAAAGATGATTGATTTCAAGGAAGACTTCAATTCAAAGAAGTAATAAGCAAAGTTTTGAAGAAAGACAAGAACCTGGGACATCCCCAGAAGAAATATGGGAGCATGCAGGGATTTCAAAGAAAGAAACAATAGCTCTTGAGCATCTTGGTTCAATTTTTTGAGTTGTGGCTGGCAAAGTCTATTCTAAAATATGACACTGGTGAAATATCAGGAGAAGGGATCACTGAATGCACCTCAATCCTTATTAGTAAGGAATGGTTTAAGAGGAAGGGCCCTAACACAGAACAAAATGACAGAGGAGTTAGAGGAGTATCTTTGCTTAAATTAGTGAAAACAACAATTGGAGCGCAAAAAAGAAGTGCAAAATGTTAAAGATTATATATATATAGCTGAGGCTCACCATCATGATTACTAGAAGTATGAATGAAACAAACTGGGATAAAAAAGACTTTGACATCATTGCTGTGGAAAAGATGGGCAAGGCATTTCTTTGTAATTGTAGTGTTGCTCCTGCTGACCATGCAACAGGAGAAGTCTGTGCCGTATTGGTCAAATCAATATGAAAACCTGTGAACTTGTTCCTGGCATTGCTCTGGTTGCACAACAACTCTGTAGATTTTTCATCTTGTCCATATATCAAAAATAGATCCAAGCACCTGTGAAAATTTGTCACAAACAAATGCAAAGGTAACTAAAATTACTTACTAGAAACATAAATACCTGTATGTAAGGCAATTTGTGACAAAAAAACCCTCCACATATGCTGACCTTTATTTTTTTAAATGCAGAACCTTCAATTGAACAACTTTGGAGAAATTAGATGTTATGCACCAGTACTTAATACTGTACTACCCCTCAACCATACTTTCATTTACTATTCAGTGGCCCTGTCAGTTTCTTCTTTACTAGACCAAGTCTTTCTTTTTAAAGGTAAAACAATGGTGCACCCACAGTGTTGACAACAGTTGCCACTGGTACCTACAAGCATGTACTATATCAAGAATGCTCCATCCAGTAGGTGCATATCATACATGGCAGACTTCAATAATAAAGTCATCTCAACACCTTCAATCCCACAATAAGAACCATGCCTCAAGACATCCAACATGTTTCTTCATCAAAACAAGATCATCCTCTTTACAATGCAAACACCCATTGGTGGTACCAAAGGCACAGTAAAACCATCAGCATCCTAAGATCTATTATATTTAGCATTACCATTATTGCCTTCTCTGTACTCTCACTGGATAATCCTTCCATGATCCACCTAAATGATTGAGTTTTGGACCAACCTAATCTGTGTACATAAACAATGATATTTTTTTGTTAAGGACCAATCATAATATTTTCAACCATCACAGATGGTAACCCAGATGCAGAGAACATTGATAATTGGAAAGCAAACTGTTAAAAACATTAAGTGTGTTTTATTGTTATTATCAAGAAGCATCTGTGTAAAAGGTAAAATTGTACTATAGAAAGAACTAACTTGTGTACATTTTTAATATTGAACCAGTCTTAAATTGTTCTGACACTTTATTATTGTTTTTATATAATCATTCTGCTTGTTGGGGGCAGGTTTAATACAGCCCATAATTAAGTTTATATAGTAAGCTGCAAAAATTGTATCCATGAAGCAATCCAAGCTCTTGCCTCCCTCTAAAATTGATTATTTCATATGGTATTTTGATAAAGAAGTATTTTTTCTAAATTTACTTCAGGACAGAAATAAGCAATAACTTAAGTGAAAGCATAGCAAATATGCAAAACTTCCTAAGTAATCCAAGCTTGGCTTCATGAAGAAGAAACAAGCTTTAATATTCTGATTGTGGACTGTAGTTCTTCTGGAGAGAAGTGCTATGTGTAACTAATAAGAGTAAATAATTCTCTAGGACCTACATTGTCACATGGTGTATGAAGATGAGGTAAAAATAGTGGATGGCCTCAAGATTCCTTGCAGACACAGACATGATAGACAAACTTTGTCAAGATCATTTTCTTCATGGTATCTTTTCCATCTCCTGTGTTCATTTGTATTTCCATTCTGATCATTTAGAGGTCTGTTTCAGAGCAAGGAAAGAAAACAGCAAAGTACAAATAAAAATTTGATACCAGCACCTTGTCTGCGCAAGAAATCACCCATCAGAAACTAGCTCCAAAACCACACCTCAAGAAATATCACCAAGGAGGAGTCAAGCAGCAGTGTATTCTGCAGCATATTTATTACCTGGGTTTGACTCATTGTAATTTAAGGTTTTGGAGCTGCAAGAAAGATTTTACCTCTAGTATTCATCAAACAGTATCTTGCAATTGTTTTTTTCTCCTTCTAGAACTTTGCAATTGTCTTTCTGATGTATTATCAAACACACATGGGATGAGCCAGATTGTGACTGATGGGCTAGACTTATGTGTATCTTTAGTTAAGAGGTTCCCTGTTTTTTGAGCTGAGTATATGTACCAAAAGATCAAGGTTACAAAGAATAGTCCATCTAGAGTTGGCACAGATACAGCACATCAGATCTATGAATTCTTCTGACATTTTGCTGATACAGCATCAATACTACTAGCATTACTGTACTAGAGAGGACATTGCATATGAACATTTGAATGGTCCATTGTTGAAGGCAACAATTAATTGTCACCCTTGTATATTCATCTTAGTACTGTGGTGAATTCTTTTTTCTTTTCTTACTATTCCCTCCCCAAAAGGTAAGTACCAAGATAATGCTGGTAAAGTACCAAAATAAGGTACCTGTAGTCCTACTAGTCTTTGGACTACTGTTGTCTAGTCCTCTCTTTCTATTTTCATCAGTGTGTAATTGCAATTCAGCCACCAATAGAAATAGAGATAATGCTCAATACTTAACCCTTTAAAGCCTTTTTTGGAGCTTAATACAGTAAAAAATAGATGAGATCAACACTGCTGCAAACTGCTTGACAAGTGCGTTTTGGGCAATTCTTGTATAGCTTTGATGATAAATAGATGGAAACTGCTGCAAACTACTGCTCAACAAGTGCATTTTATGAGATTCTTGTATAACTTTGTTGATAAATAGATGGACACTGCCAGCTGCAGACTGTTCAACAAACTATTCTAAAATATGGATACCAGATACAGATACCTCTGGGTAAGGCTACAGAAAAAACAGGTATCATTGACAGGATTTCACTAATCCTGAATGATAGAAACAGGTTATGTTGAGATTTCTCATACTACATTACAGGAGTTAGTTAAGCATACATACAAAGTATGTACAAAATTTTTGTACTGTTGAATAGGCACAATCCCCCAAATTTTTCAGTGTCATTTATACACAGTTTTTTACTTAGAGTTTAATGTTGATCATATGGTCTAAGTTGACAGTGATAGAAAGTATATCATCAATTGTACAATACACAAAAATGTGTTTTTACATGATTTCTACCTGTTTTCAGTATCAGCATATTTGTCTATTAAAAAGCTGTATTTTGTCAAGTACAAAAAAACCGGTTTTCAGACCAGTGAATTGAAAACTTTTTTTGTCAGGTATGTATTTTTATAATCCATTGTGCATATTTTACTATACAAGATCCTAACATCAGATATTTGTGTCCTCTACTGTAGAGGAATGACCTACCAGGTACAAGAAGCAAAGCAAACATGATTAAAATAGCTGCCAGTTGTACCTAATGACCCTCTAGGTGGGTATATGAAGCAAAATCTCTTTGTACTTTTATAAAAGTACCTGGTACCTGATACTGGTTGAAGAGGAAGGGCCTACCTGTACAGTACCAGGTACTTAGTACCCAGGAAGCTACTTTGGTTTCCAATACATACAATCTAATTAATGATGAATAAGTAAGTGTCCTTACCTTTTGCTTACTTTTATGAATTAGTCTTAACAGGTAATGTCATAGGACCATAACAGGGAAAGTACCAGGTACCTGTACCTGGTAGGGCCAACACCTGGCATACCAGGTAGACTAGGTAAGACCAGCAGAGGAACTCCTCGGAACCTGCTGATACTCGTATCTGTGGGCATCTGTATAGAAACTTTCCACATAATTAATATCTCTTTTCACTAGTAATTGCACACAAAAATTGTTGGATCAAATTTTCACCTTCAAAAAGGAGATTTTTTCTTAATCATGGGACACACCACAAAAGAATGCAGTCTAGCCTCAAGATCTGGTGGAAAAATGCAGTCTTTGAGGAAGAGACTTATCAAAAGCATGTCATTACAATCTGGAGCATCAAAGACTGAAGAAGTTCTGGACATCATTAATTTAAAACAAAAGATGCTGTTTGTATTGTCTGGTTGTTTGGCTCTTGACTTGTTTGTGATGATAGGCATTGCATGCCTCGTGACTTTTTCAATCATGAAGATGGATGAGGAAAGCCCTTGGATTGAATTCCTTTCTGTATCCAAGGGAGCTATTGCTGTTCTTGGAGGCACGATGAGTTTTGCATTGGTCTTTTGAACTAAGATTTGTTAACCACATTAGTGGGAGGGAAGGACTCTATGGGGGATGCTCATGTATGCTGCCATCCATACTGCCCAACAAGCAAGAGAATGGATCAGCAACAAGGAAAAAGCAGACTGCCTCACTTCTATTATTACTACCTTTGGGTTTGCATGCAAGGCACAGTTACATGGTCATTTGCTTGAAAGCAAAAAAGAAGAAGGCCCTAAACTTGTCAAAAGGGGGCTCCTATACCAGGAAGAGATTGATATGATTGCTAGGCAGCCCGGTTGGGAGCCATATTACTGTATTGATGTTATGGGTGCCACTATTAACACAGCTTTGATCAGTGAAGGGAATACAAATTTGGTTGGCAAAGGTATGCAAAATGCAGCACAACAAGCCACTGAGGAATCAATTTGAGATTTGGCAAAAGTGATTGATGGATTGATCCATGTCAAGTTGACTGTTTACCTGTAGCTTACAACAGCTCTCTCAAAACATTTGTGGGACTATTCTTCTTAGTTGCCACATTGGCTTGGGTACCAAGTACCAAGTGGTACACTCCTATTGTCATGGGCATCCTTTATCTTGTAATTTTGTTTATCCAAACTATTGGTGATACATTAGAAGATCCTTTTGGTCCTGACTTATCCAATTTGCCATATTAGGCAAATATTGCATGGCAGTTGAAAGCCAAATTAAAGCCGTAAACAGTAAGGAAAATAACTCACTACGATCTTCCTGTTGGGCCTGTCGGCTCATATACAACTGGCCCCAACAAGGTTTTCAAGTCATTAGAGAAAGAGGAAACATCCATTGATGAACATCCATTGATGAAATTGAAGAAGAAACTTGCAGGGATGATTCTGAAGGAGACACCAAACATGAGAGTGACAGCACACTTCCACTTCTTCCTGGAAAATTGGATAAAGATGTTACGGACATGGAAGAAGGATATCCAGGAATTTTCAAGGAGCAACTTGTCTAGAATAATTACGTTTAGGGCGCTAGTTATAAAAGACTCTCTGTGGTCCTCTTGAGAGACTAATGAAAATCAATACCACATACCGCCCAGAGGTCCATTGAGTACTACTACCTGTGCCATCACTGACTGTATGTGAAATAAAATTTTAGGGCAGTATCAAAGAATACCCCCTGATTTTATAGGTAGTGACTGTCTCTTGCAGCAATCTTTTCCCTACCTGTACATACTAGCCTAACTTTTTGTCTAGACTAAAGTTTAGGCCATAAAATATAATACCCCCTGATTTTGTAGGAACTGACTGTCTCTCTAGAGAGATTCCTTCAACATGTTCCGTACCTGGTACCTGGTATGCCGTATGTAATATCATAACTTTTATTCTTGACTGAAGACTACTCTACTACTGTACGAGTGAGTAGGCCCTAAAATTTTTTCTTACTCCTGTCCATGTCTCGTGGACGATAGGGGCGCGAATCAGACAACAAATATATTTTGGGGGGATGCGCCGGACACCCAGTTGTTCGAGTTGCTGATCTTGCATTCTTGATCAGCATTGGGATTACAGTTAGTATCATCAATCATCATCCATCTGCAGCAGCAATACAAACAAAGAATACCAGCAACATATCAACCATCTAACAGTAAGTTATAGAAGTCAACCAGACTATACAAGACAAGGCAGTATGTCGCGGTGGTTATCTAACGTGAATTCTCTCTTAGAGAAATTAGATGGTCAAGCTGAAACTGTAGCAGAAGAAGCCTACAATAAAGTTCAGGATGTCGTTGATGACATTGATGGTGTAGGCGGTCAACAAAGTAATATTGAGAGTATATTGGAGAAACGTGGTTTATCAATATCAGAAGATGATGATGCGGTTGTGGAAGAGAAAGATGACGAGAACGAAAAAAAAGACCACAAGGATGATGGTCCGTCGTTGTCATCATTATCACCACCATCACCCAAAACAACATCCAAGGATGAGATTGCCGTAACAAAGGATCTACCAAACGATAATCCTCCTTTGTTTTCTGAAGAGGAACAACAGGAATTCGAGAAAACTGACATGATGGTGGAACAAGTTACAGAAGGTTCTTCTACGATCAAAAATACAAACGATGCAACCAGTCATGAAGGAATGAAAGGACAAGAACAAACAGAAACAACAGCAAAAACAAAAAATGATGATAGCGTAGCAGCAACCATGGAAAATAAGATGGAACAACAACAACCACAAAAAGAATCACCGCTTGTCAGTATGATTACGAAAGAATTACTAACACCATCCAACGAAAAAGAAAGTACTGGTACGGCAATCCAGAAAACTGCATCATCTGAGAAAGAACCTCCTATTGTGGATGAACCAACAAAAACACAACTAAATCTAAGCAATAAAGAACCACCCGTTTCAGCACCTTTACCTAAAACATTGAAACCACCACCAGCAACGACTAGTCATCCACCACCTCCACCCAACTCCACATCGGCCACAATTACAACAACAAATGCACCAATAACACAAGTATCACCCGCAACAGTTCTTCCTGAAGAAAATGCAACTACTGCTACTACAGCAGCAGCAGCAGCAGCTACACCAGCATCCTCATCATCGTCACAGGAAACTAATCAAAAAATATTGGAATTAGAACAAAAATTAAAAAAATCATTACTAGATGTACGTGATGCCCAAAAGGAAAGTAGGACTTTACGACGCCATGTAGTATCACTCAATACACAATTGGATACAGCTGAAAATGAAATTCGCGCCCAACGGAATGAATTGGAACGTGCCGCCGAACGATTTGAAAAAGATCGTACTCGTCACAAGCAAGAAAAAGAAAATTTAAAATTAGGACATACCAAAGAACTGCAGCAGCTCAAACAACAACATGATACTACCTTGGAGGAGCAAAAGAAACGATCAACAGAACAATTAGACAATGCACGTCAACAATTACAAGATATGGAACAACGTCGTATGCAAGAAGGTGGTGATTGGACGAAGGAATTGGAAGAAGCTGTCAAGCGTGAACAACAAATGGCACAACGTTTAACCATGATGGAGTAAGTTACAAAAGAAAAAGAGATGGTGAAATTGTTTTCGTGTTGCTCCTATATGTGTGTGGGTCGTTACAATGATGGCATACTAACCTTCCCTTTTTCTATGCTCTGCTATTTCTTTTAGAGACGAAAAGTCAACCTTATTGTCACAAGTCTCATCTTTACAAGCACAGCAGACAACATTAGAGGCACGATTAGACTCTGTATCTTTGACAGCTGAAAATGCTATGGAACGTGAAACTGAAGCAGAAGATCGTTTAGATAAAGCACTTTCTATACATGCAAGACAATTAAGTCAAAGGCAGGTATGTTTTGTCCTGTCCATTTTTGGACAGCTGCTTGTAATGTGAACTATGGATACTTCTATGATTATCGCCGAGCAGCCATCCATCTAACACACTATATATTTCATGATTGTCTTTTGTTCGCTTGGTATGCGTTGAAAATTCTTCCCTTCCTCCCTAACTTACTAACTAATTGCTACCAGACAAGAGAATCAGAACTTGAACGTACTGTAGCAGATCTTGGTGCAGCGCTTGTTGTTGCAAGGAATCGTGAAATGAATCGTCTCCAAAGAAGAGAAGGAGGCGAAGGAAATGATCATGGTATGTTTACAAACGCAAGTGATGCTTCAGGTGGAGGACAGCAAGGGAGTGGTAGTGGCAGTGGTGAACCGACTTCACTCAAGGCAAGAGTCGAAGCTGCCGAAGATGAACTCGAAACTGTCAAAGCACAACTTGAACTCGAAAGACAACGTGTAAGTATGAAAATTTGATCTACCCTTGACAGTCTCCTCGCTTGCTTTGTTCTCTCTCTTTATTCACAACCACATTGCTTTCTCGTTCTCCCAATTCACAGAGTGAAACACTTCAACAAGAATTGCGCGATGTGACTAAAGAAAGAGCAGAAGAAGTATCAGTTGCTCATGCTAGACAATTACAACACGATCGTCGAATTGCGGATATGTCATTAACAATTTCAAGGTTAGAATTGAACCTACGTGAAATGAAGGAACCCAGTCGTAAAAATTCAATGTTGTCGTCTCGCGGTGAATCCACATCATCTATGGAAGATGATGAAAAGAATAAAGAGATCAATTCCTTGTCAGAAGAAATCTTACGGCAACAACAGCGAATGGGGAAACTTACAAGTGAAACTTCAGCATTGAAAAGTCGATTACAGGTAGCACTTGGACGAGCAGAAAGTGCCGAACATGCATTAGAATTGGCTAGACAATCAAATGAATTAGATGACAGTGAAGGAGGGAATGGACTTATGATTGGTGGTCATGATCATCCACTCAGAACCAGACGCCGACGAGGAGGAGGTAGACGGGGACGTGATTCATATGGAGGTTCTATCCGGTATGTCTTGGGCAACTGTCTTGTGATGTATACTGTCTGTGCTGCACTGGGAAACGGCACAATATACACATCATGGTTATGGGGTGGTGACTGTTGCCTAATTGTTTCATTTGTTGTTATTCCATCTCTAACATATACTTTTCTTTTCCCTCCAATATCTTTCTACTGCAGATCTGCGATGCGTTTGGGACCCGAACAAGGAGGTGATGGAAAAGAACGGATTGGGAAAGCGGTGGATGCGTTGGACAAGTTTTCAGTACAGACTGGTGCGTTTTTATGTATCGAAGGTTCTTTCCAACAAATTGTTTCAATCGTCACCTTACATTCCATTTTTTCACCGATGATTACAGGCAAATTCCTTCGATACAATCCACTTGCTCGAGGTGCATTCCTTGTATATCTCCTACTACTTCACTTGTGGACCTTCTTCTTACTGTTTTTCCATGCTCATCATTTTGAAAATTTGCATGGCGATTTTGGTGCTGGTAGACAAATGCATCATGGACCACACGCAATGATGCAACAACATGAAGCTCTTTCAAATCCATCTCCTTGAAAATAGACTATAAGCTGGAGGTTGTGGGGTTCTAGAGAAAGAAATGGTTTATCAAAAGAAAACATCAGTCGTAGTAACAAAGAAAATGTCAAACAATCTTTGTCTTACTTTTTCATCACTAATCTATTTTTTTTAAACACTTCTCATCTAAACTTGTGTACTTTTGAATCATTGGGTGTCAGTTACAAACTCAATCTTCGTCATACAGTACCATAAGCAACGGAAAAGATGGACACAGAGCACGGCTTTCAGCAGCAGTATGGAAGGCCAGTTCACATTGTCATGGTGAAAGGCTCTAGAAGAAAAGGACTTACCATTGAACCCATTTTCAGGATCCATCTCGTCTTTTGTCATGTCTAGGTCCTACGCATTAGCCATGTCTAGGAACCTAAATGTCTATTCAAGTCATCTGCATTCCACAAGTTGTAATTTTCGACGATACGAAAGTTCGTGAGACATACCAGTTGTTGACATTTTCGCCAGAGGACGCAAAGCTCCAATAACTTTAACACTATTTTTCCTGACTACCAGGTAGGGCCTCTAGAGAGAGGACTCTAGTACCTAGGTTTGTAGAACGTACGTAAACAACACTCTCAAGCAGAATCATCAATCATCACTGAAGCAAGGACGGGTCGCCCCAGAGCATCGTGCCGGCACGATTGATTACTCCTCTGTTGCTCCCCCTGCCCGACTAAAAATAATGTTCATTCCTTCGTTCAATTGAGTCAACGCCACCATCACCATCACCAACGCCAACACCAACACCAACACCGAAAATACCACTAAAACCAACACAAGTTTCAAAATGTCCCCAGTGATTATCCCTATGACCATCAGTGTTGTTATTTTAGCATGGATCCTCCCTCATATGTTTCTTGGTGATGCAGCACAGTCGCAACTGGATGGCTGTGAGGGTTATTGGCCTGACACGGAAATCTGTCTCAATCTTGGCACTTCTCGTCCAGCATGGTTTCGGCGGACTTCAGCAAATGCTGCCTGTCCACAGTGGGCAATTCATCCCCAGTGGACTGGTCGACAAGAATTTTCAACCAAACTTCATCGGATTGAAAAGCTAGCAAAAGAATGGGAGAAACAATTGATAGAAATGACACCAGAACAACTGGAAGAGTGCGGCGAGGACACATATACACCTCCGGTATTTATTGTTCGTCAACGTGGAGTTGCATGGTCACGTATCGAAGATGGCATTATGGCAGGTAATTCAGAGTTCCATGCAACACAGACAGCAGCGGTAGATTCGTCATGTGCTTCATCCGGACAGTGTAATAACCATATCTGCTGGACGGATGCGCTGCTTCCCCTATACGTAGATCAATACGGGGTTGAGCCTTCGAACAATTTTCAAATGTTTGTACAAACATTTGATGTAGAGGTATTTCGCACCAAATTTGAAAAATTGAAAATGTTTGCAATAGACTAAAATGGAGGGCCACGCATCGAAGATAGGATTATTGCAGATACACACTAATGGAGAGTTCCACGTAACACCAAAACCAGCGGTAGACTTACGTCATCCAGACAATGCAATAACAATCAATGCTATACGTGCTCGGTAGAGATGCGTTGCTTCCTCTATACATAATATATGCACAAGTTTGGTGTTGAACATCCAGGAACATTTTATAGAGGCGTTTCGCACCGAATTTGAAAATAGAATATACGTGGAAAAGAATGCTTTAGTGCTTTTCCAGGCACAAAGTATGCGGCATGGGCTGAATAATTGAATGGTATATATGACTGCACCATGAATGTGTCCGTGATAGCTTAATGGTTGTGGGAAACAATTTGGAGGAAAGCATGATGATGTAAGTGGAGGTCAAGATTTATTTTAAGACTGAAAGGCAACCAACAAGTAGATTGGAACACATTGATAGCTATTTTATTTGGAGCTTGCTACGGAAGGAGCAGATATTTTCCGCATAAATTTGCATCAAATTTCGTTGAGAGATAAACTCTCAACAGCAGTCCTACTCTAAAAAGTACTACGAACTCAATTGTTATTGGAATTATGCTTGAAGAGACTACAGAATGGTACCAGTGCCAGCTTCTCTAGGACTAGGACCCTAACTCACAGAGGGGCAGTAGTCCTACCAGGTACCGGTAGGACCTAGAAGACCCTAAAGGACCTACTTGGTACCTGGTACGCACCTCTGGGTACGAGTACACTCGATAATACATGACGTAGCGACTGTACCAGGTGCATTGACTGGACAAGGTGCAAGTCTGTATTTGCATGGAACTTTTTCTTGCGACTTGCAGGAATGTAAAAGAAAAAAACACACAATCATTACAGTCATACTTGCTATGCGTCAGATATCTAAAATCAAAAAGCATTTTTAATTACAGCCTTGATAAAATGTCTGGACACAATAACCTCCCCCATAATGTCATTGCCATTAACTATTATTTGCTCCTTTGTTTTAGACTCTAATGTGAGACGATGGCCCAGAATAGATATTGAAGCGCGCACTGAGATACTTTACCACGAAGAGAAAATAAATGATTTGCGAGATTTCCGGTCATGTTGAATAAAAACTTGTTGATGTTCCTGTACGCAAAACATCTTGGGGCAAACAGGTACTGAACGCAGTCTTTTTCAAGTTTTATGTTTACCTCTCTCTGTCCTTTAGATCACAAACCTTTGACACGTAATATTGTAATTAGTTTCGCTCAAGTCTACAGTACTGTTTTACCTCTGTCAGCAAAGTTTTTGCTTTTGGCAACTTTCATTAATAATGTCCAATATTTCTTTGTTTTTGTATATCAATCAAACACAAGGTTGGGGATATTCGCACATACCGGTAGGACCTTAGGACTTGACTAGATTTAAGACTAAGACTTGGACTCTAGACATGATATCATACAGGTACAGCACAGACCTGCTACTGGTAGAGTCAAATCAATAATCAATAAATTGACAGGTACCGGTACTGTACAATGTGTACCAGGGTACCAGATACAGGTGACTAAATACTTTTTCTACACAAATGCGAAAACTGTCACAAATTCCGTTTCATCCAGGGAACTTTGTGCTCATCTGCCCTGCATCAGTTGCAAGAGTTGAAGTAACTCTCGCTACTTGACGTAATCCGAGACTGGCACCTTCGGTATCCAAAGCGGTAATGTACCACAGGTACCTGGTAAATCTCTTACCTGGGTACTGATACCAGGTACCGTCCGTACCTGGTAACAGGTACACGAAAGTCGTACGGTACCTATTAGGCGTAGTCCTATTATCTGGAACTGCATTCACAAAAAGATTTTTTGTAATACCTACTGTCTTTTTAAGCCCCATACACTATTTTGAAATTCTATGCGAAGAAGGGCATATGTTCTTCTTCAAGGAACCACAAAGAACCACAAATTCTAGATTATTTTAATTGGTCTTGATTGGAGGGAGCCACAATAAATAAATCATTAGTTACAGATCCTACACAATGTTTTAAGATAAAGCCCTAATTCTATAGAAACGTAAGATTTATGTATTACTTGTTTCGGTCAAACATGTATCAGTTACTGTACCGTATGATGAAGACCTGATTCTTCCCCAAAAGATATAATAATAAATAGTATTCCGATCCAAAGTGAAAATAATTGCCTGAATGTAAAATAAATACCTCAATTAACAGGCACTGTTTCGCTTTTTTTTCTCGGAAGATCCTCTATAATACTAACTACCGTAAACTGTGCCTGTCCACCTAAATCGAAAATAAAATTACTTAAGGACATGATGTATAGTATGTTAGTTCCTAACCTCTACATAAAGAAGTAGCCTACCTGGTTAAATTGTAGCTATAGAAATATTAAAAGTAAGTACCTGGTAGCATCTTACAGGATATTCTTTTACTGTACAATTGATTTCACATAAATCT
>WKLE02000838.1:24040-48877 GCA_014885115.2 Asterionellopsis glacialis | reverse complement strand
TACTCGTAACGAATCCTGAGGGTTACCGTACCAGGTAGTTTCACTACAGTACTTCTACCTGCCTGGTATCAGATAGAGTAAAATCCAATTGGTGTGTACCTTACGAGTACAGTGGTTTCTTTGGATTGGATCTACGGAGTGCTGAAGAACAAAGCCAATACCTGGTACAGTATCACATACTGACTATAGTTCAACTTCACGAGTTCGAGTTCCTCATCATATTCAAGGTAACAAGGAAATCCATTTATTTATTTTCACGCCAAAAAGTTGAATTTAGCTAAAATCCTCTTTTGTGGCTGTGAAACTAGGACCTACTGCAGAGAACCTAGATTACAATAAGGAAATCTATTCTTGATTGTGATCTCCGTTACCCTACACCCACAAAGCAATCATGAAGGCAACCGGGAAGGTACCCCCGAGTAGCCGATTCACCAAGGAAAGTTTTCCGACACTTTGTTTATTAGGTTGGTATATGCTTTTTGGAGCTTTGCATGAAATTGGTCATATCATTTCGCATTCGGTGCTCGCCAAAATATTCTTAGGCTCATCTCTTCTTTCTCAAA
Organism: Asterionellopsis glacialis; assembly: GCA_014885115.2. Lineage (NCBI taxonomy): Eukaryota > Bacillariophyta > Plagiogrammaphyceae > Rhaphoneidales > Asterionellopsidaceae > Asterionellopsis > Asterionellopsis glacialis. The sequence continues at coordinate 48,314 of WKLE02000838.1, read as the reverse complement.
TCGAACCTGATGGTGCCATCACTGTGCTTTTCCGAGCAATCCTTGGACGCTATTCTATCATCTACTCGCCGACTTTGCCCTTCAATGACCACGAAGAAGAAGAAATCCAACTGTTCGTCTTGAATGCGAGCCGTCATGCTGGTTGGATTTTAAGTCTTGTCGTTGCTGTGACCTTACACTTAACTAGTATTATGCACTACATGAAGAATACTAACAAGGCTTGCGATACAACTACCACCTTGAGATCTATGACGACTTCTACTTTTGTTGCCTACCTAACTGCTCTTGAAGCCATTTCGACAGATCTTTTGGGATTTGTTCCGCAAAACAATTCTGCAACGGAAATTTTATTCTGTGGAAACTTCGGTATCATTCTTCTCAACCAAGCATGGACTAGTACTGATGGAGGAAAGCATGCTCTTGATGTTCTGGAAAAGATGGTAAATGTTACAATGATGCGTGGTGCACGTAAGTACACGATGGTAGACTTTCCGTACATGGTATCGCATTTGCCATGAAGAATTTGATTCGTTTCTTACAATTGCATCTTTCTTTTTTCTGATAAAAAAACAGAATGTGGTGGAGTTGTAACCTTCATGGAAAAGGACAATAGTAATGTTCCTGAGCTCATGGGAGTTCGTGCTCGTGTAGTCAATGGCAAGCGTGATGATTTGTCCGTCGGGATTCGACGACAAATTGAAAAGCAAACTTGTAATCGCTTTACAGGCAAATTGAAGGGATCCCCCAGAGGATTTTATGGACATACTCGTTTTGCAACATCTTCCAAGGCTACGTTTGATGGGTGCCATCCCCATCAATGGACTCCACCAAGTGTTCGTTCTGTGTACGGTCCTTTCCAATCCAAACAAAAGGCTACAAAGAAAGAAATGAAAGTTGGAAATTATATCACTCACAATGGTGACTTAGACTTTTACAATGTCAACGGGAAAATGTATGATTTAGGAGATGTTCAAGAATGGTTGGAACTTACCACCGAAACCAAGATGCCATCCACGGTCGACAGTGCCGCTATTGCTGGACTTGTGGATGTTCTCCGAACTCAAGGTTGCTTCGGATTAAGTGCAAGATATACTATTTCTTTTGGTTTACCGACGAGTAACATTGATACTGATCCTTGTGATCCTTTTCCAACCTACAAGGAATACGAAAGAATCGGAAAATTCTTCGAGAATGCTTTGGATATCATGCTTAATGGTCAGTACCAGTCGCTAGAGGCTATCAGTACAGATCCGAAAAAACGAGATGAACTAGCTACCTCTGTATTTGGTACACTCAATGAAGAATACACTCGAGCTGTAGCTAGTTGGAAAAACGATGATGACTTTGAAGCCCTGCGCAAGAAACCATACTATGCGCTGTATCAGTTCATTGATGATGAAGCAGGTGCATCCTTGTTTACTTTCGTCAAGGTTACAATCAATGCATTCTTTGATAACGATCTTTTAAGTACAGTCAAGACGTTCTTGAAGAATGCCAAGGGATCTTTTGGACTTGGAGTTGCTTCTTCTCTTGATTCTCATCGACAATTTTGCATTGGTGCAAGAGGACAGCCCATGTCTGTGGCATTCTATCCCAGGAAAGGACTCATTTGCTATGGATCTGAACAAGCAGCAGTCAAAGCAGGACTGAACTACGACATTAGCAAGGATGAAAATGAAAACACAGTCGAAGGTGAAGAGGCAAAACGTCTTGATCTTGATGACTTAGGAGGTGAAATATGTCTTTTAGATTGGGGTTATAATGAAAGTCAGACCCCCGCAGTTTCCCCTCCTAACAGACATTTGATGACACACAAACTTATGGGGGGGGCTATCAATGTTACTCTCCTCCAAGAAAGTAAGATCATTCATGATCCTACGAATATTAATGCCCGAATGACGCCATTGGAAGGCAATGAATGGATCAAACCATTAGGGGTAAATGTACCTGGTGAGGATTTGGTTCTCACCGACATCAACGATATCCCTCGAGTTTGTAAAAACATTCAAAAGGATTGGGAAGATATCGGGCTTAATAGGTTAACGTGTTGGAACTTTGCGAAACAAATCGAACACCGTATGAAGGATATAGTAGAAGGAAAGCTGAATCGTAACGCTGGATCGATCGATATTTTGGTTACCGGTTGCGAGGTATCACTCTGGCTTGGTGAACAGTTTGCTACAGATCTTCAAAAAGCTTTCCCAAAACTGTATATCAAGGCAGTCAGCAGTAACAAGCTTCTCGGACTCTTTGGTCAAGATTTGTCAGTTCCCTGTGTTGGGTATCCAATGTCTCCAAATACCAATGAGATGGACGAACCGATTGTTATCATCGTGAGTCATAGCGGAGGAACCTTTGCTCCATTGGCATGCTCTAACCTTCTCCAAAGTTTTTCCAGAAACATTTTTGTCGTCACGTCTGAGTGGGACACACAAATTGGTAAACAGCTTCGTGGGATGTACGATAAGAGAGAAATGATTTCAAGCAGAATTTTTTCGACCGAAATTGGTGTCAGACCAGCTGAACCATGTTCTGTAAGTGTGGCCGCAACTCAGCAGCTCTTGACAAACATTTTCATTCATGTTTGTACCACAATTATCGGGAACTTTCACTTTCGTCACGCAAGTGGAGCCATTATTACTGAAGCTGACCTTCAAACGTTGGAACGTCTTAATCAAGATTGTATTCCTGCAATGGAGGACATTGTAGGTGTTGATGTTGAAGGGGAGAAAGTTCCTCTCGAAACCTCCCAAACAGAAGCTGAATTAAGAGGTATTGGTGATCTTTGGGCTGAACATATCCTCGAGAATGCTAAGGCTTACATAATGACCTTTTTTTATATCATCGGAACTGTGACAAGTGGTTATCCCCTCATTTCGGGAATCGCAGTTGCGGCTGGATTAGATACCGACTGGGCATTTTATATCAGTAAGTACTCCCAAAGTGGCGCTTTTCGTGGGACTTGCTCTTCGAAGAACAGGTCTCTATGAATATCATTACTGTTGCACGTCACCTTTTACTCATTTTGCATCATCTTTTCATCATTGAAATCTACTTTGTATGTGTACTATATGCGCAGCACGATTCTTTGATGCTCTCATCTATTTCTGGTTGCCACAGATCAACATTCTAATCTTACGTTTGATTCAAGGACGGAACATTCGCCACAGAATGGTTGGAAGAACTGTTGTTGTTGGAGACTGTCCTTGGGTAGCCCAAGCTGCTGAAGCCTTTTTAGGGAAAATCTTTGCTTGTTCCTATTCTATTGCTGGTTGTAATGTAATTAGTGGTAATCCTGCAGACCACTTAGTCCATCGTCACACACACCGTGTCGTTCGTGGGTCTCTACTAGTCTGCGGTCGGGCAGATGGTCGGTTGTCAGCCTTAACATCATTAGAGGCCACGACATGCTTATCTGTGAATCAAGCTAGTAGTATTCAAAGTATCGGTGGTACTTGTGAAAGTGTTACCATTGGTCACAATCCTTACAAGCTCCCTCTAACTCATGCTGCCGTCTTTCTTGATGCACACCGTCCGCAATTTTTGTGTGAGACTACGTTACCCACTAAGATTGAAGAAGATAGTGGTCCGGAAATTAAAAATACAACATTTGGAAAACTTGGATCAAAACTCGCCAAGTTTTCCTCACGTCGTACACTAGAGGGGGTTTCTCGTTTTAGTCGACATGGGGTTTCTCGTTCTAGTCAACATGGGATTTCTCGTTCTAGTCGACATGGTGGTACCGATGTTACCCTTGGTACTAGTGACCACTCAAGTCATAGTCGTTTATTGGGTATTTATGCGGACATGCAAAAGTCGACCCCCAAGCGTAGAGCAAGCAATGAGGAGGAAGAAGAAAAGACAAATAAATTATTAAGCAGTGGTGCATCTTCTTCTCCAGTCCAAAAAGTTTTACGTGAGATGGTAAAGGAAAGTGCTGGCTTTGACTATCTCAAGAAAATGTTTGATGCCATGGATAAAGACGGGAATGGTGAAATTGAATTGGAAGAATTTGTGACATGTTTTCAAAAGGTTGATCCTAACATGGATCGTGAAGCATGTATTAAAATTTTTCAAGAGGCCGATGTGGATGAAAGTGGTGATTTAACATTTGATGAATTCGTAAAGATAACTCAAATGCCCCAATCAGCTATGATCTCCACACTTCATACGAAAAATCGATCCGATCGTGGATTGAGGGTTGTTCCACCTAGTACCGAAATGTATTTTGGTGAAGAAATCCGAAAGACTACACCCTCTCATGTGAAAACCTTTGATTTAGCCAAGAGTCAAACATTTGCCATGGAGTTATATGAATCACGCATCGCCGCCTTACAACGCTTTGTTGCCATGACTGTACTTTTCCATCAAATGGGGAAACGTGTCCAAGAATTCTTTCCCAAAATATCTTTTGGGTATTTAGGTTATCGTATGGATAGGACACATAGTATTATGCGTATTGCTACAACAGCATCACCCGTCAGTGGTGCTGATGTGCGTGAAAGTATGGAAGTGCTTCAAATTAAAAAGACTATTCTACGATCTGTAGCTATGATGTCTCGTGCATGGTTACGGTACAAACAGAAAAAAGAAGGCAACAAGGATTCTTAAACAAGAAGAAGAACCACCAAAACTACAAAACGAGACTTGGAAGATGATTGTTCTCTACTACAAAGGGTACTCTAGTAAGTAGAAGACACTTCACTCTAATTGACTCATTGGGATACAAGCATGATGTATAGTTGATTCATTAACATAATATGGATACTCTGGAATAGTTCCATATGCATTGATCATCTACTAAACATTACATACATAGCATAAAGGAATAATAATAGGTATAATCAAATATTAGGATTAAGACTCTTCATTCAAATTGTATACAGGTAGCAGGTAGCCAACAATGAACTCTACCCCCCTGGTGAGACTTTCCCCTCCTCGCATAAGTTGATACTCTAAGGAACTAGAGAAGAGAGAAAGAAATCTCCTCCTCTCTAGAAACTTTTTGAAGCTGCTACAGTACAAAGAACAGCGATGACACACAAAACCAAAGAAATGGAAAATGTAAAGAAATAGTTTTGTGGGTTTTGTAGCAAACATTTTCGCAATTTTTATATGTTATAATATATATATATATATATGACCTCTGGATACTAATCGTTAGGCGAACTGCTCTCCCCTTTTCAGTCTCTACAACATCTATTCCAAGCATTTGGGACTGTGGGTAAAGTTTATCTCGTATTAGTGAATATAGTAGATAGACAGCTGCAGCAGTATAAAATAGTAATTTAGTTTTTTTTGTTCCCTGAATAATTAAAAATTGTGTCTAAACTGCCATGGATGCAAGTCTTCTGATTTAGATTTCATATTGTTCCCAGTCGCTCTCTTTTACAGGTCGCTGCTCTAGGATGAGACCACCATCCATCACGGTTCCAACGTGTGTAAATCCAACCTTTTCGCAGAATTCTCGGTCGTGGGAAATAACAACTATAGAACCGTCTTTTCCTCCCCATTCACTTAATGCATTTGCGAGGCCTTGAATGCATCCTACGTCAAGATGCTGCATAATTATTGGATACGCGGATTTGGTTAGTTCTAAGATTCTTTCAAAAAACAAGAAAAAAAAACAGGTGACACTTACATTACTAGGCTCGTCAAGCATAAGCAGATTACTAGCTTTCAAAGCAAACATGCTTAAAGCAACGCGGGCCTTCTCGCCTCCACTAAGAGCCTTCACTTGTCTCAAAGGCTTCTCGCCTCCCAATCCAAGCCGCCCCATTACATTTCTTGCCATTTCATCTGTAACATTGATGTCGCCATCTGATCCTTCGCGAGCATATGAGGTGACAAGATCGACAGCGCGTGCCTCCTTGTCGAGTTCTTGGGCCAGATCCTGCGTAAAGACTCCCAACTTCATGTTGTCGTTTTCAATACGAGATCCGTTTTGGATCATGGTTGGTACGTTGCCTCTTAAAGCTTTGAGTAGAGTGCTTTTTCCAGCACCGTTAGGTCCTCTCAGCAACAGCTTCATACCCCGAGGAATCGTAAGATTAATATTCTTCAGCAGAGGTTCTTTGTTAGGATCATATCCAATTACTGCATCCTTCAATACTAGGAGGTTCTCTCCATGCGGTTTAGGTGGTGGAGGCAACGAAAGTTGCGGAATGCGTGCAGATTGCACAACAGCAACCGGTGGAGGGTCTAATTTTCCTTCCTTTTTCATCTTTTCGAGCATTTTGACACGAGACTGTGCTGATTTAGATTTTGTACCTGCACTGAATTTGTCAATGAATTTCTGCAAGTTGGCAGCTTCTTCGAGATTCTTTTCGTACTCAGCCTGTGCTGATAATGCTCTGAATTCTTTCTCCTCGAGATATCTTTTATAACTGCAAGATCTGTACTCAATCAGGGTTCCTGCAGTGATCTCAGCAATATTATTCACACTAGCATCCATAAGTCCGACATCGTGAGATACCAAAACCACACTTCCATCGTAGTTGGCCACATATTTACCCAACCAATCTCTAGCAGCGCTGTCTAAATGATTTGAGGGCTCGTCAAGTAGTAAAAGAGATGGCTTACTGAGAAGCAATCTTGCAAGAGCTATTCTCATTTGCCATCCACCTGAAAAATCGGAACACAAGCGATCCGAATCTTCAGGTTCAAATCCAAGTCCCTTTAAAACGCTTTCGACCATTTGTTCCTGTTCATACCCTCCCATCAATTGGAAATCTTCTTGTGCAGCGGCAAGATTTTCTAGTGCTTCTTCAGAATAGTCTCCATCTTCCACAATTTTGGTAGTAAGTTCAAGTTTTTCTCTAGCTTCTTCAATGTGTGTCATTTCACTTCTTGCTTCATTATACACTGTATTGGTCGAACCTGATACTGCAGACTGTCTCAAGTATCCTACACGAACATTGCTATGAACAAGAGCTTGCCCTGAATCCATCCTTACAGTTCCAGTTAGTGCTCCAAGCAGTGTACTTTTCCCTGCTCCATTGATCCCCACGATACCCCATCGTTCGTTCGGTTGTACACTTAAATTGATGTTCTTGAGCAATGGACTTGCACCGCGTGAAATTGCAACGTCTGTCAATCGGAGTGCAGCTCCTTTGGTGTCTCCAACTGTTGTTCCGAATACTTCGTCTGTTTCAGTAGGAGGACCCTCAACTACAGTAGAATATAAACGACTACGACTTTGCAAAGAATGGGGTACTGTTCTTGGTGCAACGGAAAAGGATGACGTGCCATGTGCGGCTAACGCCAAGAAGAGTGCTGTTGTTCCAAATTTCATTTTGATTATGAGTTTGAAGTCAAAAGGAAAAACTTCTGCCAACTTCCTGTACGTTCGAACGTATGATGTGGATTTTTATGAATCGTTCTGGAGATGAAAAAAAAATACGTTCGGAATTCATTTTTCTTACTGTGCTGTTCCGAATGTATAGCAGTCAGTGGCTCTGAGCTGCAGAGGAAGAAGAAAAACGTGGTCGGCTTATTTAAAAAAAAACGTGGTCGTGGTTAATGTACAGTACTGACTATACGTACCTGGTACCTGGTACGTACTTGGAAAAATGCGGCCTGTACTATCTTTTTTAGTCCTATATATTTAAGACTCAATACTAAAGATACTTGCGTTGAAACATTACAACTATTATATTTAAAATGATGTATTAGTCAGTACGTTTGTAAATTTTAATCAAAGTTCGAGCAGGTACAAAAAACTGTTCTCCGAATGGAGATCGCTAATATGTAGTATGAGATGTATGTGTATGTATATAAACATACATATATTATACTTGTTCGTGTCGGCGTCATCGTTATTTAAGGTTCAGAAACCTATATATAAATCCTCACGTAGAATTGATACAGTAGAGTGAAATAATTATAGCAAACGGAAGAAAAAGGAAGGCTCGCGCCCTCCAAAATGCTCTCGACTACTGTATAATGTACCTGTAGTCTACCTTGTTACAGGTTGGCCTATAGTGCTATTTATCGTAAGTAGAGAATACCTTGACCATCCAATAAGACCCCCGAAATTTTCGGTCAGCCCGGTTTGGATAGGTTGTTGGGTTAGATGGGGGAGTTGGGGGCGAAAAAGAAAAAAATGCTTTTACAGGGGCGATACGGTCCCGTCGCACCCCCAGGAATCGCACAAGAGAGAGTTGCGGGGGGACAGAAGGTGCGGCTGTTCACTCCACAGATGTGATACACAGTCGATAGCCTGCCAATGAAAAGAAGAGTCGATCGCCTCCTTGTTTAGAACTGTGATTGAACAGACTTCAATTAGTTCTTTCTACAATAGAGAGAGAGAGAGAGAGGGAGATAAACAGATAGTGTCGGTGGTGCCTTGCCTGTAGAAAGAATAGGGAGGGGAATAAAAAGAAAAACGAAATAATTGAGATAGAATAATGGGCAGGAAGCAAAGGATGCCGCCAACGAGAAATCATAATAATGTTCGTTGTCGGTCATTGAAAGTTTCTACAGAAGAAACAATATCAAGCGGAACCTCATTGTTAGACAGTACCACTAGTGCTAGTCCTACTGTTGCTTGTCCTGGTGCTGTCAGTAGTAGTCCTAAGTGTCAGGACAATCGTCCATGGTTTGATGATTCAGACGAATGTAGTAGAATTGTACAGGCTTTGCGAGAATCTTTAGAGAGAGCAACAGAACTACGCGAAGAATATGAAGAGTGTGAAAGTTACGACAACGAAGAAAAAAAGTCGAACAAGGAAGAGCAGCAGCAGCAAGTCAGAGTCGACAAAGAACAACAACAGCAGCTAAAACGGAAGCCCAATACTGCTTTTAAGAAGGTGACGAATCGTACAAATTTTTTATGTGGGGAATGCACTTATCTTTCCACTCGACAGAATTGGAACTTGCGGTTTAAACCATATGGAATACCTGCGGGTACATCACCCACCCGTCCCTCCTTTCGTAGATTTTATGGAGGAGGAGGAGGACTTGGTGAGATGTTTAATGCTAGCGATAATGTACCAACTGCTAGCCATCCTTCGCAGTATGTAGGAAGTATACGGAGAATCATCAATGAAGTCACGGCCTCCTCCAATACCACTGCTTTACCTAACCAACACAATCATCACCCAGAACATCCCCCAATAGGACTTGTTCAATTTGTACTTAGATGTACTGAACTCTGTAATATGATAAGTCAAGCACTGAATGATTTGAATAGATTAGATGAAACAGGTTTAGGTCCGATATGTTGTAAATCAAGGCATGATTCGAGTGAGATCAACATTGAACCACTGTTACGAAAGTTTTCTTCCTCATTTTTGGATAATGGAAATGACCACAAGGATAAAAGTGTAGAACAAGGTGATGAAAACGAGGATGACAAATCATCATCGTCATTGTCGTCGTCACCATCCTCTTTAGCTAATCAGAAAGAACATTTTCGACAAATATTTGGAATTGCAATTTCTTTTGCAACACCAACTTACATAGTACCAAAAACAATGCAAGAAGGACAATATCGTAATCACTGGGAAATTGAAGCTATGCCTGACAAAAAAGAGAAAGATCATTATTATCCTTTATCCCCTACTAATGCTATTAAATCATCATCCTTAATGATGGTGGATTACAACACGAATGCTGTTTCTGATAAAGTCATTCATGCCGTGGAAAGCTTGGTGTATACGTTGATAGGATGGATACCAGGCAGAGGGTTGAAGATATCACCATCCACTTCATCTTCGTCGTTATCTGCACCAATAGCAGATTTGACACAGTCTTCTGGTCATGTCACCGGTTGTGTAGTCCATAATAGGGATACAGGTTCCAACGAAGGAAACGAAGTTATGTCAACACCACCCACTAAAACAAGAACAGCATTACACTTGACAAAGCAGAGCATGGAGAACAGTCCTACTATACCATCATCGTCATGTACAGCTGTAGGTCAGGAAAATGAAGAACCTTTTTCCAATCAAAATACTCCTACTAGTAAGGGGAATAATATAGATAGTAGTAGTAATTGTGGAAAACAACAACAACAACAACAACAAAAACAACTGCAACAGCAACAATCCGAAAAAAATTCCAAATCCAAGATAAAAACAACTTCCAAACCAAAATCAAAAAATAAATTTCAATTTCAACCAACTGCTACTACTAAACAAATTGAAGACACAACAACCAGGGAAGCTCAACAAGCTGAGACTGAGCGAGTCAACACTTCTGAACCATCACATATTAATACTACTACGACCAATACCAACGGGAGGTTTGTCGTTTTCAGTAAAAGCGAAAATCATAATGCTGATCCAGGCGTATTAGCGTCAGCAACAACAGCCACAGTAACAACAGCAACATCACCACCATCACCACCATCACCATCATCAGCAACAATAATACCCGCAGGATCAGGATCAAGATCAGGATCAGCCACAATAAATACACAGGTCACTGCACCAAGCAAATCTACAAAAACCGAAACCAAGGAGAAGTCGGGCAAAAAGAAGTTAGGACATGGTCGTAATAGGAAATTAGAACTTCTTACGCGAGATTCAGTGTCAGTAAACCTTCCTACCCGAAGAAAATCAGCAAGCAGGCAGAATATTATTTACGATGGCAGTGGTGATGGCTCATCAGACAATTTCAACTGCTCGCTAGTTACTGATACTAACAAGAACCAAATCAATGATAAGGGCAGTAGTGCAGGAAGTGGTGACTCAAGCAATCCTGATCTCAACCCCAACCCTAACCCCAATGTCAACGCCGATGTGAATTCAGTCCCTAAACGTAACACTGATACCAACAACAGGCGTCGCCGATCAAGTCGGAAAATTAAGTCGGTACTACCCTTTGATCCAACAAATTTATCTTTAGCACAAAAGAAATTACAAGATGCCGCAGCAGGTGCTACTGGTATTGGGTTTCCATGTCCTTCATGCTGTGGTGTCATCATCTTGTACGGAGAAACCAAATGTCCCGAATGTAACTTGAATTGTCAATATGAACCAGGTGTAGGAGTTGTTATATTACGAGAACGGAATGATATTCGCACTTACGATCCAATGGCTGATGTAAAACGTAAAGAAAATGAAACTGATTTGGAACTAGCTGCCTTACAGATGGAACAGGCAACCAAAGTCAACGAAAAGCGAGGAATAATACAAGTGAAAACAAAATCTGGAGATTGTAGAGCGGGTACATTAGGTCAACCATACACAGCAACAGAGAAAGGTATCGAGGAAACGAAGAAACCGAGAAAACGCCCTAGATTCGATTTTCACGCCAGGGCAGCCGACGAGAACAATTCTGAACATGAAATTATGACTTTTAAGAAAACCAGTAAATTGAGCTCTAAAAAGTCAGAAATATGGGCAAAAGCTACCAAGGAAGAATCTATCCAAGATGAATTATTAAAGGCATCTGAAATATCAAAAGAAGGAGTTCAGGAAAGAAAGAAGGATGAAGTCCTAAACGAAAACAATAGTGATTCACGTGTCAGTCTAACTGCGAAACCATTGGAAGCACAAAGGAAAGATACCGGAAAGAAGTATTCTGAAATCAAAAGCGTTATTAAGTCCGAACCGTTGGGTAGCAATGATGTTATTGGAGCTTCTGTAAAGAAAAAACTACCTGAAAGACATGACGCTGACATTGCCAAGGTGGTACAAGAACCAAAGCAAAACAAGAGATGGTTGGAAGATACTGAATTAAGCGAGAAAACTTCGGAAACCCAACAACAGTGTGGCAAAGAAAACTTTAAAAGAAGAGAAGCACAAAAGACGAATGCATCAGCGAAGGTTCCCGAGATCACTTGTCAAAAGGAATTTTCTCCTAATCGTACAGAAAAGTTTACCAGTAAGGAAGAAACAAAATCTGCACCAAGAACAGACCCCAATAAAACAATATCGCGGTCAGTATCTCCTGACAAAGCTATAATAATGGAAAGTGATCTAAATAAAAACTCTAGTATTAGCAGTGACAGAAAAGAACGGTCAATTGAGAGTGTCGATAGAAGTTCTTGCAGAGCATCGGAGGCCAAACAAAGTGGGGTATCATCATTTGAAAGAGTGCCGGAGTCTCCTTCTTTACCATCGAAACAAACAAGAGAAGTACCGACGAATAGCAGTGATGATACCGAGCCTTCTACAGAAGTTTCTTCGATTAGAAAACGAAAAAGAGGAAGGGATTCTAGGACGGTCAAAGTTAAGTCTCCTACAAGAAGCAGCAGTAGGATCTGCGAGAAATCCAATATTGCAGCCTCAGTGGCAGTGACCGCAGAGCGAGAACAGATGAGGCGAAGAAGGGTACCAGAGAAGATCAAGTCGCGTGATAGAAGTCGTTATGATAATGGGATTACTTCGAGTGCCTCTTCTAGTAGAGAGGTGGCAGCAACAAGTACCCAAAGTAAGCTTTTAAGGCAAAACAAACGACTCCAGACGACAGCTACAGCGATCTCTATAATGCCGATGTGTTCAAGCTTAACCAAAAGGCGAGGCAGACGCCCTTCATCCAGCCCTCAAATGTCTTCAAGCTTACCTACACAACCAAGTGCAACAAGCGCATCGAAAAGGCGAGGTAAACGTCCTTCTAATGGCTCTACTACCAAAAAAAGCAAGATAGAATTTGACGAAACAACTCTAGTTTTGGACCATCATGCCCAGGTTCTAAATTATAGTGCAGCTAACACGTTACTTCCAGTGGACTTTGGAACCACGACAAGATCGGCTTTGTATGCCGTTGAGACGAAGCTGGAAGAGCTCGATCGCAAAGGAGAGAGTCAGACGCCGGACGCGGACTATGTGCTGGAATCTAAGGTTTACAAGAAGGGAGTATCTGAACGCAAGCAGAAGGCGGACGCAGAGCGCCTAGAAAAACTGCGACACAAGGAACTTTGCGAACAACAACGCATCAAGTGGGAATATAGCAGACCGAAGAAGAAATCGCCACAAGAAATTGAGCTGGCGCGTTTCATGTCAAGACCTATTAAGTTTGTTGCTTGCCAACGAAATTCCGCTAGAATGGAAAAATGCGACTTTGGAAGAAACTGTGAACTTTGCTTTGCAGAGGAGGAACCAGAAGAGAAGACGACCATTGTGAATTTGCCTATTCCATCATTTCGACAGTTGCCATCTATAGAAGCTTGGGATGATCATGGGACAGAGCCCGGCCGCAGTAGACCATCGCGAAATTCTAAGAAAGAGAAAAAATCCGTCGACAAGCTGACTGAGATGAAACACACACTTAGTTTTATAGCTGAATTCAACGATGGATACCTCAGACGACAGGTGAGAAAAGGACTTTAAGGTTTATAACGGGGTAGTCATGCAGTAATAATAGCAGGCTATAGATAAGATTGCTTTTTCTGCACAATTCTCCACACTTTCACAGTGGGGAATGACTTAGCTAAATTGGCAATTCTTCTTGCTTTTAGTAATCCTCGTACATCTGTGCCTTTAAAGTCAACATGATGCGTTCAGGTACTAATTGATACTTTTACACGAGCACAAGCTGCGGATAGATTAGATGTAGATTTTTCCAGTCCCAGATTCGGGGTTCGAGGATGACCTTGTCCGCTTTTTTCTGGGGGGGAGATCCCTTATCTTCTTTTCTTCGGCGTCCTCTACTTTTTCCTCCTCCTTGTTGTCCTCCTCTTTCCTCTCTGCTTCCGCATTGTTCTGATCCTGTATCACTTCCATATCAGCTAAATGCACCAATCGTCGCATCGTTTCTACTGCAGGATGCTCGCCAACTACTTTTTCAACAGTCTCCAAAAGCTCTTCTTCCTCTTCTAGAGTTAAGAAACGGTGATTCAATGTAAACCAGGTATGGCACCTACACGAACACCCTTGGCAATAGCCGCAATTTTTACACACTGGGCCATTTTTACACGGGCAACGAGCTTGGCGATTATAATTCATGTTACCAGTGTGGTTTATGGTGCAGTGTCTCTTAGCGTTCAAAGGGTGCATTTGAATCATATTACAGTATCGACGCTCTTTATGACAACTCAAACAAATGTTGAAGTCTTTGTTCAGAATCTTTTCACAGCCGTCACAGTGTAAGTATACGTTAGAAAGTTCCTTAGCGCAGAGTTTACAGAAGAAGTCACCGTTTCCGTATGGGTCCAACTCAAAAACGTCTGGATTCTCCCACGAATTTGGTTTAGTTTGAATTGATAATTGATGACGTGGTATGTGGATGTTTTTCTTCGGCGCCTCACCTGAACCTTCACGTGCTTGGTGTCGGGCTGCACGCGTTGCCGCCACATGTTGGTCAACCAAGTAGCGCAAAGACGGTAGGATGCCTCGAAGCGTTGCTTCTTTGGAGGGAACAAAGCTGCTAGACTGTCTTGCATTCTTCACGGACAAGAACGTACTCTCTGGTTTTGAGTTAGTGACAAGTTTTTGCGCAATCTGTAAGAGTGAGAGTTCTGGAATAGCAAGCGACTGAGTGCCATTTATCCGATTGAGCACCGTGCATTCCAAGGTAGCAACCGATTCCCTATTAATGCCTTCACTGGTAACTCCCTTGTACATCCAATCCCAAGCAACAGATATACAGAGATGTTCAGTATCCCCAAGGCCTTCCTTTTCTATGAACGACGAGCGAAGCTTTGCATGACAATCAAATGAAGGTAGGGTTTCAGGTCCGAGTTTACGAAAGGCATGCAAACGCCCTTTATTGATATGGCAAAGCTGCCCGGGCTTGAGAATAAATACCGACGGATAATACCTACAAAAACAATCATTATTGAAAAGAAAATGAGAGAACCATCTTGAAATTGAACACTCCAACAAGCAAAGAAAGCTTACCTCATCTCTTTGCATTTTGCGATTGCTTCGCAAGTTGGCCATGCAGGCTTTTCTCCCTTTCGTCAAGAAAGATTTCAAGAGTTGGGTTAGTGCAAATCCATGTTAGACAACATTACCACTAGAAGAGATTCAGACAAGCCTCCTAAGAACTTACCAAACCATCACCGTGGGGCAGCCCATATAATGCATCGTAGTAAGAGTTCTTCATCTTTCCGCTTAACAACCGAAGAGCCTGCTTTTTGTGAGCTTCTGGTAAACGTCGCAGCATGACTACCTCGTTGTAGCCGGATAAACACTGGTGACCTGAGTCAACAGTACCATGTCCGTCTTGATGCATTTGAGTAAATGACGCCGGTGGGGTGATATACATGTTAGGACCCATGAAAGGCCGTCCGCTCTCGTTCACCTATATCATGATAATTTTGTAATTTTCGAGGCGATGTTAGATTTTCTACCGGATACCAAGAGTTTAAAGCGCTTGCAATTAGAGACATTTGGAATAAAACTTACCGCATTCATCATGCAATGCGTCCCACCTGGCATACATCCTGGAAGTTTAAAACATGACGAAAAATCGTTGATAAGTTCCGGGAGGAGTTTCACCATATCCAGATCAATCATATAAAGGGAAACATCCACCACATTGATTGACTGTTGTTTGCCTCCGTCATCGATAAAATTGAAATTCTGCTGTGGTTCTTCATCTTTGTCTTGCATATCACTTGCTGGAGGGACAGTACCCTCCTTACTGCCCTTTTTTACTTTTGATCTTGCTTCCAATGCAACCCGTCTCATTTCTAGGTATTTTACATAGTCAGAAACCTTCATTGAGAGACATACGTCCATTTCTTCATGTGTTTCATACGACACTTTCACCATCTTATCTGTTTCATTCGTCTGTTTTTCAGAAGTTGATTGTATTTCCCTCCTTTCAAACTTTCTGAACCTATGAAAGAATGTGTTTTTGAGTCGATTAGCTATATACTCCATATTCCAAATTTCTGGGTCAAGACCATCCGCAAGCCCCTCACTTATCACTGTTACATCATTTCGTTCCATCATTTTTAGTAAGAATTCTTCATCTTCTCGGCAAATGGTCACACCACCTTTTCCCTCTTCTGTTGGGCGGAAATTTGCCAACAATACACGGGATTCTTCATCGAAAGACCACCTGCAGTGTGGAGTAGACGGAAGCTTCGGCAAATCTGACACAGGTGGAAGCGGCTTTAACATAACCTCTTCACCTTTATTGGCATCTCTCGACGACACCTCGTCTTCGGTAGTTAGCACCTTATCCTCCCCATCATGAAGACGCCATGCTTGTTCCTCCAGATAAAATGGAGATCTCTGTTCTTTTTCATCGTTAATATCATACCCCTCAAGGTAACGTTCCAGTCCAGGGCGAGCAACAGGAACATCAACTTCTGCAGACGGCACTTCTTCACTATCAGGAACAGCTGCTTCTTCTATAAAAAGACGCAAAAGAGGCAAAACTTCTGTAAGTGTTCCATTCGCATAGCGCATATTCAAAATTAATCTTTCCGAAAAAAGAATGTGATAAATGCAAAAAACAAAACTTACCACTTTCAGTTTGTTCAGTCTCATTTACATCGGTACCAGTATTTGGCTCAACACCATTTTGGATCTTATCGCCATTTTCATTGTTTTCTTTCTCAAGATTTTGATCGTTTGACGACGAGTCCTCGGTGGTGACATCCATTGGATCGACAGTAGCAGAAACCACTGGTGACGGTGCTCGTCTACTGCGTTTCCTCTCGGGGCTATCATCTTTTCGTTCAGGAATGTCATCGTGCTCTTCCTTTTCTTCCTTTTCTTCTTCTTCTATTCGTCGACTAGAAGATCGACTCCTGCCTCTACGGGTAGATGATGATGTAGCAGCAGGTGCGGCTACAGGAGCCTCCGCTGCTTCTAAAGATGACGACCTAGAAGTAGAAGCAACAGCAGCAGCAGTAGCGCTCATGTTACTACCAGCCACCACTATTGCACCTGGTTGATGTGGATACTTCATCCTAACAGCAGATATGGCGGTTTCTCTAGCATCAGCCAATGACTTTTTAGCTGATCGTCTTCTAGGTCTGGACATCCCGATAGCCACACTACGTGCTAACATGGCCATATCAGGTGTTGCAAATTCACCAATATATTCTTCCTTGCCATTGTATTCAAATGTTGCGGTGAACATTTGTGTCCCCATATTCAGGTCGATCCCATTCGTCGGTCTTCCACGAAGTTCACATGCCTTGGAGGCAGCCTCCACAGCTTCGTTTGTGATGGAATGAAAGCTTTCATACGATAATTGTTTCCGTCCCGCATCTGTCATTCCATCCATTTGCAATCGATCAATCAAAAATTTAACCACGTATTCGGCTTCTTCAATAGTCTTATGCCATTTGGCAACCTTCTCACGACCACCATAGCGAATGTAGGCTCTCCAATGATACGAGGGTGATGTAAAAAATAGTACACGACCTGTCGTATGGTACTTATGAATAGGATGATTTTGTGAATCCTCTAATGTCCAACGAACTTCTCTTGGATAATCGTTTTTATACCAAATCTCAGTCCCATCAACTCCCCATGGTTGACCTACTCCATTGGAGGCAGCCGCAGCCCTACCAGCAGTAGAAAAGCTACCACCAGGAGGAGTTGGTACATAACCGTCCGCACCACTGTAAATTCCATACCCTGGATAAATGATAGCTTCCATAAACTTCTTTGGTCGTTGTCCACCATTGTAGGTAACCCATACTTTACTTGCAGAACATGCTGCCGGTGATGTTACCATGGGAGTACTACTTGTGGTTGTAGGTATTGGAGGACTGGTCGTAGTAGGACGACGTACTCCATTCTCCACTAGAGGTGGACTCAGACTACGTGCATGACTCTCATGTTTTCGAGATGCCATATATTGCTCGTACACTTCTTTTTCATATTCATATTGTGCTTCGTATCGTTTACGTTCTTGTTCTACACTTTTTGTTCTCCATTGTCGTTTCGCTAAATGACGTATATCTTCTTCTGGTACATTTGGGTTTTCCCTTTTTTTCTTTTCCAAAAAGACTGTAAATGCTTTCCTAGGACGTGCAGGTTTAGTCATAGGAGATCGTTTCCTATGGAATCTACGAGCAGTAGCAGAGGACGGAGTCAGAGCAATAGTAGCATCATGGGCGACGTAAATATTTTCCTCGTCGTCTTCTGCGTCCTCGTCATCCTCTTCTTCTTGATGATGATAATAGTCATCATTGTACTTGGGTGTAACCGTTGTTACTTGTCGTTGCGGTGTTGTACGGCGTCCTCTTCCTGTTACAGTTGGTGAAACACCATTTCGTTGAGTATTCGTAGCAGCAGTAGCAGTACCATTGGTTTGTCTTGTTGTGGTGGTGT
The DNA here is from genome assembly GCA_014885115.2 of Asterionellopsis glacialis. Taxonomy (NCBI): domain Eukaryota; phylum Bacillariophyta; class Plagiogrammaphyceae; order Rhaphoneidales; family Asterionellopsidaceae; genus Asterionellopsis; species Asterionellopsis glacialis. The sequence continues at coordinate 30,120 of WKLE02000838.1, read as the reverse complement.
TGGTGGTAGTGGCAAACATTTTACGTCCTGATTGTTTTTCACGTCTGTAACGACGTGAAGTTTTACTATTACTACTGATACTAGATTGATCTTGATCATTTTGATACACGAGATTATCTTGTACTTCCTGTTCATTATCATCTGCAGCAATAATCATATCTTGTTGTACAGATCGTAACAAAGATCGTTTGGATGTAGCCTTGGGAAGTTTAGTAGTAGCAGCAGTGGTAGTACAAGTAGAGGCGTCACCACCCCCAGAGACATTATAAGCTTGTTGAGCATCTTGTTCGGTGTCATAGGAACCTAAAAAGAAGGTATTTCCCGTCAAGGCCGATGTACCATAGACATTAAACTTTTGTGTTTGATCATTGTAAAATACCCCTGTTTGTTTTTCTCTTGCTAAATGTGTAGCAAATCCAGCCACAGCATTCCGTTCCAAGGAACTGGGCGATGTCCTAGATCTTGTGGCCACGGTATTGGATGATTGTGCTGCAAAGTCAGCTAATGCAGCAGCCGCTAAATACGATTCATCATTCGTGGTACTGCTACCACCATTACGATGGGAATCTTGCATTTTTTTTTAAAATAAAAAAAACTGGAATGAAACTAAAAAAAAATATCCGTGAGCCTTTGAATGACTTGTACTACACTGCAGTCTAGAGTATAGAACAGTGGTTCGAATAGAAAGTATATTTACTGTAGTCCAGTCGCCGTCCACAGCTTCGGGATGACCAAGTACTGTATCGAATTTGTTTAGGGGGGGGGATGAGGAAGCTCTTGGAGAATAAAGTTGTCAGGTGTCTCAGTCGAACAACTTGTTTGTTACGAATGCGGAGAGTGTCTTTGTATAATGGTGTTCGATGTTCAAGTGTAATCGAACTTTGTACGGATATGTAACTGAACTGTATCGTAAAACGAAGAAGAAGAAGAGCAAATTCGAAAATTAAAAAAAGCGTGTGAATGAAAAATGTCTCAATCAAAAAAGGTTTTCTTGCTGAATGATTACGGTGGAAACTTTACCTATGAAATCTGTGAATCAAGAGGTCTTGACTGGTTTGATTAGGTTAGATTGGAATGTTTCGTTTCTCTAGAAGAGTCTCAAGCGTTGGTAACGTTGTTGTACAACGGCTCAAGTGTTTCCTGTAGAGACATCCATACAAAAGTGAAGGAAGATTAGATGTACCCCGCCTGGAGTCTGCGTGGGATCTCTTCTCTGTTTTGATCTTTGCTCTGGAGTTCTGTGGCCGCCGCTACCAAGCGGGAGGTACTGTACAAAATTGTTTGTGCAAGTTCTTGCTTCAGTCCTCTCTAGGTAGTCAGTAACTACTTCACTTTGAGTACCCGTACTGTACGACCTCGTACACTTGGTAGAAATCCTACGTAATTATAAAAAACAGGTGTGTATCGTACCGTACCTGGTACTGATTCTCTCTAGAGTCTACCTGGTACTTGTCGTCTTCTGTGTGCTTTGTTTGGTAGGGAGATGAGGCTCTTTTGAGATCTTCTGGGCTTCTCGAGCTCTTGTTTTTTTTTAAATATGATGTGTTGTGTGGTTGTGCGGTACGGTACTTGTACGATTTCTACCAGTCAGATTATCCAATCATGTGGGTCATGGTGGAATATCCTCTCTAGTCTACTCCCATCCAATACGAACTCTGAACGATGGATACCGGACCATGGTCGTACGTAGTACGAGCTCTGGTAATTGTTACAGTACCGTACCGATCAATTCGAACCAGGATGACATACAGGCTGTACGCACCATTATTTTTTGTACTCTTCCTACCCCCCGAATATCTGGTACTGGAACTATCGTATAGTAGGTCCTACCAGGTACAGCACCCAAAATTACTCATCTTTCTCTCCCGCTTTGTGACATGGTTTCACCCCCCCCCAGTCTTTGTGAGCATGTGCTCTGCTTTTTGCAACATTGCACAAGAATGATTCCAATCGAATTGTTTATTATTAAAATTCTAGTAAACTCTATGGTATTTATTACTTTATAAGTTTGTAATGATTTGCAATGAATATTGATAAAGATTGATAAAAGACAGAAAGCGACTTTTTGATCTCTAAAGAAAAAGAAAAATGCCCATGTTTTTTTTTAAAAAAATCCCTAATCATTCTTTTTGGAAGTTGAACCCTTTTTCGTATTTTTTGTTTTCTTTTTATTGTTTCCAGTAGATGATTCATTTTGTTTTTCTTGTTGTTTCTTTTTTTGTTTTCGTTGTTTTTCAATTTCAACTTTTTTCACTTCCACTAAAAGTTGCGATGCTTCTCTTAAAAATCGTAAAAGCATTACAAAACACATGACTAAAAGAGGACCACAAAACATTAATCCTACAAAGATACCTTGACGATCAAAATAGTTTTGTGTGATACCCCATTCTTCCCAATGTTGACTTGCATACAAATTAATGTATTCCGCCGATCGGACAAGGGCACCAATCATCAACATGATTGCAAATCGTGGTACAAGTCCACGTTCTTTCGAGGATGCCCACATGGCTAATCCAAACATGATGCATTGAAACACAAGTAATCCCAAAACAAAAGGTTCTTTCCAATTAATCGCAGATGTAAAGGCTTGTACATGCTCCCACGGTGTTTCTGGTTGCGATGCTGAATTTGCCATTAAATCACCAATGACACCTTCGGCTATACCCTGTAGTGGGGAGGATTCACCCATCATTTCCGCTATTTCATCCATATCCATATCTTCATCACCCGACATGTAAAAATCACCACCACTACCACCAGGTTGACCCCCCATTGTATTCTCGGAAGCACCACCACCCGATGAGGAATCCGTATTCGCAGCATTACCGGACATGATGGAAATTCCTTCATCGATAACTCGTGCTGCACGATCAGCTGTTTCTAAAATTTCATTACTAACTCTTTCAAATAAGCTTCCTCCTCCTTGCGGTTGTGCCATTGTTACTGTTGTTGTTGGTTGCAATGCTACGGGTCTTGTTTTTTATAATTTCACTTGTTCTGATATTGTGCAACGTGTCGCTTTTGGTTGGGTGTGTTTCGTATGCATGGTTTCCTGCCGAAAGATGTATTTTTTTCGAAGATGCTCTCTCTCAACAGCTCGGAGGGAGGTCAGGCAGGTGCGTATTGCACATGAAAAAATGCGATCAGATGAACTGAAAAAAAACGGACCAAAAATCTGTCTGTCTGTCTGTCTGTCTGTCTGTCTGTCTGTCTGGATTTAAAAACTTTGTCCTTGATGAATGGATGTACAGTACCTTGTAGGGAACGAATGAAAAATGAGAACTCCAGACACCAAAATTCTGTTGGTGAAGGAAAAAATCACCGCATCATCGATCGCTATCGGTTCCCATCAAACGGTACGACACGATCCAATCGAACACAACGGAACACTCTTGTGTGTTGTGTGTGACAGTGTACAGTAGAGTTGTTCACTATCATACACTGTTCGTTCCAACACGACTTTGGGGATATATATAAAGAAAGAAAAAAAATTACCCGAACACAAAAAGAACAAAAACAATAACGTTACTCAATTATAACAACAACAACAACCAAACAAGAATCGTATAAATCCATTGATATATACTTAAACTTATCCATTCATCATCATCATCATGTTGACCAGATTTGCAGCCACAACAGCAACACGAATTTCATCACGACGAATCCTTCAACAGTTGTCAAGTCGTTCTGCAATTTTCAAAACGACAGCCATTCGAGCTTTAGCGACGACTGCTGTTTCTTCTACGTCAGACAACAAGAGCAAACGACCCTTTGATAAAGTATTAATTGCAAATCGTGGTGAAATTGCTCAACGTGTCATGAGAACATGTCATGATATGGGAATTGATACTGTTGCTGTCTATTCGACAGCAGATGCCATGGCACCCTTCGTTCAAGAAGCCAAGGAAGCGATATGCGTAGGTCCAGCCGCATCCAGTGAATCCTATTTAAATGTAGATAAAATATGCAAGGCCATTACCAGAACAGGTGCACAAGCTGTTCATCCGGGATATGGATTTCTTTCGGAAAATGCAGACTTTGCCAAACAAATTACAGACATGGGTGTGGCATGGTTAGGTCCTGGACCACATGCTGTACAAGAAATGGGTGATAAATTACGTTCCAAGGAATTGGCTGTAGAAGCAGGTGTCAATACCATTCCTGGGTATGAGGGGTTATTGGAATCCGTCGATCAAGCACGTGAAATTGCCAATGACATTGGATATCCAGTCCTTTTAAAGGCTGCGGCAGGTGGTGGAGGAAAGGGTATGAGAACATGCTTCTCCGATACAGATGTAGAAGAAACATATGAACTTGCCAAATCCGAAGCTAAGAAATTCTTTAAAGATGATCGTCTTTTAATTGAAAAGTATATTGTAAATCCACATCATATTGAATTTCAAGTATTGGCAGGCCCCAAAAAGGACAATCCCAAGGAATTAGATATTTGTGTCTTTGCAGAACGTGAATGTTCTATACAACGTCGTAACCAAAAGATTATTGAAGAATCACCATCTGTACTGTTGACAGAAGAAACACGTCAAAAGATGGTGGCACAAGTCAAAACATTAGTTCAACAAGTTGGGTACGTATCGGCGGGAACCGTTGAATTTTTAGTAGATGAAGAACAAAATTTTTACTTTTTAGAAATGAATACAAGACTTCAAGTAGAACATCCAGTGACAGAAATGGTCAGTGGTGTTGATTTAGTCAAGGGAATGTTACATGTTGGTGCTGGATGGGGCGTCCCACAAGAATTTTTAGATAAAATGGGTACCAATTATCGTATGCCAGATTATGGACATGCTGTAGAAGCACGTGTCTATGCAGAAGATCCATTGCGCGGTTTCTTACCCTCCACTGGACCATTGGTACCATACCAAGAACCGGCATTGCCCAATGTACGTGTTGATTCAGGTGTCACCAAGGGTCATGTCGTATCTCCATTTTATGATCCAATGTTATCCAAGGTTATTTGTTGGGATGAAACAAGAGAAGGTGCTGTAGAGGGTTTGGCACGTGCCTTGGATCATTATGTTATTGAAGGTGTTCAACATAATGCACGTCTAGTGAATGATGTATTACGTCATCCAGCTTTTATTGAAGGTAAAACACCAACATCATTCTTACCTACGCATTATCCCGATGGATTTGTAGGTGTACAATTAAGTGACAAAGAAAAGATGGAATTGGTTGTGGCTGTAGCTGCTATCTCCAAGAAACGTATTCAAGTTTTGAAGCAACCCCCCATCAATGGAGGTGGAAAGGTTATTGTGCGATTGGGTGGGATGTTTGGCGAAGCCTATCAAGTTGAATTAAATGATATTGAAAACCCTGGTAGTGTTCAAGTAACACCCATTAATCACGAAACTACTACAGAGGATGGATCTTCGTCATCCGTGGTAGTCGAAATTACAGAACCATTAGAATATGAACCAACTGATTTATTGGCAGAAATTAGTTTAAATGATGAACCATTGTCACTTCAAGTAATCAAAGAAGGTCAACACGGACTTTTGAGTATCCAAATGAAGGGTGCCAATATGGATGTTCTTGTACAAGCGCCAAGAGAATATGAATTATCTTTACATATGCATGAACCTAGTATTGTTGATACGAGTGACATGGTTCTAAGTCCAATGCCTGGTGCTCTCATTAGTTATGCTGTGCAGGTAAGAATTGTGTTGCCGACTGTTTTGTTTTACAACCAAGGTTTTTATCTTGCTTTTACTTTGTGAATCGTGAATCTTACTTTATTAATTTGCGTGTCTCTCTCTGAACCACTATTGTAATAAATATAGGAGGGTGATCATGTCGAGATGGGACAGGAACTTTGTATTGTAGAAGCCATGAAGATGCAAAATATCATTCGTTCCCCAAGAGCAGGTACCATTTCAAAATGCCGTGTTGAAGTTGGATCATCTCTTAAGGCAGATGAAATAATCATTGATTTAGTTCCTGAAAGCGGCAGTAGTGACAGTGGCACTGATGACGAAACTGCTGCAAAAGCTGCGTAATGCATTTCAAAAAGCATCAATCGCAGAAAAATAAAAAAATTGAGCAATTGGATGTACGTT